>WEIU01013710.1:211113-236493 GCA_013389925.1 Aegithalos caudatus
AAAAAAAAAAAAAAAAAAAAGGAGTCATGTTCCTACTCCTACAGCCAGGGAGAATTTGCATGAAGCTCTCCAAAAATGGACAAAAGAGGGATGGCTGGTCCAGAGATTCTGACGGAAGAATAAAGCTAGAAAATGGTGGTACTAGAAGGCAGGGACAGAAAGCTGAAAAGCTGAACAGCTGAAAAGGTATTTTGAGGAATGCCACCAACCTACTGTGCTGCTCGGCACTCCTTGTAAACTCTGTCTTTGATAAAACTCTGTCTTTGGCAGAAACATATACCATTCCACCCTAGACACTACAGACACCAAGTGACAGCAGATGAATGCTTGCACTTTCTGAAGCCATGTTATATTTTGATTTCCAGAGAATGAGCTGAGGGATGGAAGATTTCAGTACTCTGGAAGACTGATCTGAACAGCCACAGCCATGCAACCTCACTGACCTCGCCTGCTGGAGTTCACGTGGGGTGAGAAATAGGTCCTGGTCATTAAATAAAGAGGACAGTCATCACAGAATTTTGAAATCTTGCTGTCCTTTCAAGGCTGTAAGCCTGCGCTAGGCATAACAAACGGGTGCAATGCCTTTTCTACTGCAAGAATCAAGCCAGCAAATTCCAAGTGGTGGTTACACTTCCAGATCTTTTGCAATCCTTACAGTGCTGCCATCTTGTGTTTCCACCTGTGCCGCCCCACCTAAACCCCTGCTTTATATAGTTACGAATAGCTTTTCTACTCAGTCGTGTAACAGGCGCTGCTAATGTTTCTGAAGCCACTTACTCTGCAAGTCCTTTTAAAAAGGAGGTATTTTTTTCACTTCCACATATTACCTCAGGTTCCATAGAAGTTTATGTGATAAATGTGCTGAATTTAAGAACTAATGCCACATTAGAAGGCATTGATTTTCTTTACAGTAAGATGAGCGTCTTTGGGAGCTGGATGGAGGTAGAGAACTGAGCAGACACAGCACGATTCTGGCGAGGCGGAGCATTTGGGGAATTGCTCCCACAATAGGAAAAATTTGTTTTAATTAGGCTGGTTGGTGGTTCCCAAAGCAACGTACTGTGAGTGGGAAGGAGAAATGAGGATGGGACTGTAAACAGCTTGTTGTGCTCTCAGCATCTAAGTCACAGCAGAGAGAGAGAACTTGTGCTCCTGGCTCAGCTGCCAGAAGAGTCAGGAGTGTGGGGAGAGGCAAGGGAGGTGATCCATAGAAGTCCTTTCCCTTTTACTTTACTCCTCAATTGCTTATAAAAGCAGATGAGGTTTTGCTTTCATGGTCAAGGGAAAAGGTTCGAGGAAAAAGATCATAACAAGCAATTAGGGCAGCAAAAATATCCAGGAACAAAACTGACCAAAAATAATAAAACTAAAAAGTGAGTGAGAGAGATTTTGTCATTCTGTCTTAAATTATGTTGAGGAGGCTGAACTCAATTTTATTGAGAAATCAATTCTAATTTGGCACTCCACATGCTATCTGGCAGAGGACGCAGGTAACATTCTCCATTGAAATCTGCCAGCTAATTTACTTCTGCTGACTTTACACTAGCAAACAGAAGCAGGAAAAAATCGTGTCGTAGGGATGACATTTCCCACTAAATATCTCATACTAATATGCATTCTGAGTCCTCCTACGCTTGCCTTAGAAACCCATCACCTTGCAAAGGGAGACAACAAGTAATAAAAGCCTCCCCTGAAGCAAATGGTCAGAGCACTTGGCTAAAGGTCCTGCACATATCCTGCTGACTGGGCTTGCATGTCATAGGTTTAGCTGGAAGGAAGGGCTTGGGGACATGTCAGCTGCTGTAGGAGTTCAGCATCGTCTATCCTCCAATTAAACTGACCATGGAAGTCCAGTACCAGCAACTTTTATAGACACTATGTCCTGCTATTGATTGTCAAAAGGCAAAAAAAGCTTTTAAAGGATTGTGAATTATTGACAAAAATGTGTCCATAGATATTTCAGAAATGTACTGCATAAAATTTATCATGGGTTACGTGTCTGGGAGCACAAAATGTGCTGTTTAATGCTATGCTTTACTGACCTTTAAGCAGTGGCAGCTATCCTAACTGTATTCACAGCTTCTGTGTATTCACTCAGCATTTATATAAAATATCATTTATTTTTACGAGGTTTGTGCCACTGAAAATTTTACTTGCACTCAGAAAACTATTGCTGAGTGGATTGTTCATAGCATTGTTTCCAAACGTCAGTATAAGCAAGAGGTGTGATATTCTCAACCTGCATGCTTAGTAGCACCTCCTTAGTTTATTTTCTGAAGTAATTCTTACTTGCAGACAGAACTAAAAGGAAAGGATAAAGAAGGAAAAAGAAAACATTTTTATTCTTGTGCTTGCTTATTGCCTTTACTTTCACTTCTAGTGAAACCCAAGCATTCCTACCTGCCTGGCACAATTGCATTTTCTTTTTCAGGAAAGGTTTCTGTCTTCAGTTAAGTAATATCCATACAAAAGTCCCAAATTTAGAATTGCACAATGACTTACATTTCCTCACTCCATTTATAAACCAGGTTCAGTGTTCCATAAGGACCCGATTTCATCCCCCTCCCTCTCAGTAACATTCTTTAAGTCTTTACAAAGATCCATTTTCCCTTTCTTATTCCCAGAAGCCTGATAAAACTAGGGCAAGATGGCCTAAAATTACTATTTTCCTCAAAGTCCCAGAAAACCTAAAGCCACTGGCACCTCTCCTGTCCAGCAGAGCTGTAGCTGGATGAGATACACAAGAGCGATGCAGGCACCCCTCATCCCCACCTCTGGAGAACTTCTGCCTCATCCATTCAAGGACACATGCCCACTGAGTCTCACAACCTGGTTCATCAGAAAGCTATGGAGACTTTTGACCCAAGCAGGCATTTCATGCCTCCAGAAACCTGATGATGTAAAGACTGAACTTTGCCTCTGAGAAAAGAAATAGGGTAAAAAATGAATATAACGACATTGCTCTAAATAATTGATGTTGCAATCTCATGCTATTTCCTTTTGTATCACTGCAATCTTCTTAAAAAGATATTCTCAAGCTGTTTATTATAGCAATAACTATAACTTTTCCTTCTCTTTTAGCAACAGTGCTTTACACACAATGTCGCCTACCGATAATGTATTAAAGATATAAATAAAATAACACAGTATACGTGGTACAGCAACATACAGGTCGTTAACCAGCCAAACAGAATGTGGTTTACAGCTGGATTAGCTAGAGCTAAATATTTGAGTGCCTGTTGTCTTTTGATTTATCCATTGTCGGTTTTCTATCTCTATCTGTATTTGGTTTGAAATTACAACAATGCTGTGAATAAAACCTAAACACAATCGCACTTTTCTTTCATTCACCTCACCAGAAGGAAGAAAGGAGATGCAGCAAACAGCTTTGAATTACCAGAATATAGAAATCCAGTCTCCAAATTTAAACACCCTCTTGTCTCCCAGTTTTTGTCATAGCTCGGAAGTTTTTCCAGAAAGCTGTAATTTCCTTAAATTTAAAAATCCATTAAAAAAAAATTCTCAGTCTCTTCTAGGATGGACTAAAAATAATCCTAAGTGCAACTATTACCCTCTAACCTCCAGCTTTGGTTCAACCGCATATGCCACCTCAGGAAAATGGCCAGCAGCAATCAGCACCATTATTTGTATTACAGCAGCATCTCTAAACCCTTGCCAAGAGTAAGTACCAGTGAGGTAATTTCTTACATGATTTTCATGTGACAGATAGGCCCCATCCCGAAGAGTCTAAATGGAAAAGAGATTTTCACATGTTTATACCAACATTTCCACCTAAGCAGGGAAGGATTAGCTGATTAGGATGAGACCATTCACAAGCCCTCCACTGAGCCTATGTGACCAGTGTCTATCAGCTCCCTGAAACGCTGCAAACAGCACCTCCTTCACATGGCAGTGGAGCAGGCTGCCTGGCAAGGGTCCCTACCTGGAGACACTATCCCCATAAAATTTCTGTATGTGCAATTCTGAAGCGTATTTTAAGACAAATGCTGTCCTAATTTGCTGTAGGCACTGAAGACCAACATGCATTTCAGTGGAGAAAGTTATATGTTTTAATTGCTTTATGAAGACAAAGCATATGCCATGACACAGTTAAATGATTAACAGATTCCTATGAATGCCTTTGGCATAGAATATCTATACATTCATTAGCTAGAACAATTCATCTTCTTGATAAAACTAAAATTAGTTGTACAGAAGGTTTACTTTTTATGATTAATAAATGATAAAAATCTAAATTATCCATCTGAAATGACTGTTTTCTTAGCTATTAATCTCACATTTATCAGCTCCTATAATTCATGTTATTAGTTGAAAAATCTATTTCCAAAATATTTTTAATTTCCTACAAAAACCAAAAAGTGGAATAAAAATTACATTATTTTGAAATTAATTACTCAGGTATAAAAAGAGATACTATTTGATGACTTTATGATAAAAAGCAAATAGAGAAAATATACAACTGTACCTATACTATCAACATCCAAAAAAAAAAAAAAAANTGCTTGGTATATAAAGTAGCTCTAACAAAAGATGTATCAGCTCATTTGGATTTTCCAGCTCTATATAGTTATTTTTGCCAAGAAGCAGAATCCATCTCATTTTCCAGAAAACCAGCTTAGGGCAAAGCACAGCGGATAATATGGTAAAAGTTCAAAAGTACAGCACTGTCTGTGTCCTGGAGACAGATTTGACACATCACAGGTTTAGCTAGAGGGAAGGGGTTGAGAACAGATACTTCTGTCAGCTATTTAAAATGTTGAAGACCTCCTGTCCTCCAATTAAAGTGATCAAGGAAGCCTGCAACAGCTTGTGTAGAACAACTATGCGGCATTCCTACTGAAGACCAAGTTTAGTCATGTAATTTGTGGTGTCAAACAATAACTATTCCTAAGTCCAGAAAGGATTCTTCTCAGAATCAGAAAAGCTAAGTTTATTTTTTCTACTATCTGGCAATAAACGGGTGGGGAGAAAGAAGAATGAAATAGAGGCATCTGGAGGAGTGCCCAGATAGTTGTGCCTTGGGTGGTGGCTGAGTCCTGCCAGGGGCACTTCCCTCCCAGAGCCCCAGCCCCGGGGTGGGCGAGAGCTGGGAGTCAGCTGAGAGCAGCATGCCAGGATCTGCTGGAAGAGGGAGCAGATGCCAGTGGTAACTTGCTGACCAACTGCCCTCCTTCCCAGCTCAGAGTGAGATTCAGGGCTTGTGAAAATCCCCCAGAAAAACAAAAATGATGAGCCAACAGCCACAGAAAGATGAGTGCTGAATTCTGTGCCACAATTTTGTGGGAGATAGGATTGAGAGAGATGTATAATTCATCAGTCAGAAGTATTTAGAGGGAAAAAAAAAACCCAGTATTTTTTTGTAAGAACATGCATGAATTCCAGAAGTTCCATGAACTCTGAACTGCATGTTGGCCACACATCCCCATCTGAAATACACTGGAACATATTTTAAAGACCAGTCACATAACCAAAAATGTTTCATTTTCCCTTGAAGATAATTTGTTCACCTCTTTCAGGCATGCCTGGCAGTAATTTTCTATGCAAGTAAAAGACTAAATTAGCAAAGAAATGTAAACAGGTTAAACTCTGCCTGGGATAACCTGGGAAGAGGGAGGTGAAAGTTTCTTCTAAGGCGCCAACTATCTGCCTCCAGAACTGGCATATAATTGCCCCAAGCCTGACACAAAGCAGACCAGCCACAGTACAAAGCCTCCAGGGAACATTTAAACTGTGATAACACCAGAGAAGTGAGTACATGATGGCAACAAGTGCTTTCATAGGAATTAAAATATAATTCATATAAATTAAATATGGTTTATATGTAAAACTTAGAAATATTTCTTTAATACAGATGTTTCCTTGTAGATTTTGAGAGAATAATAAACAGAGAAGTTAATCATACGGCACAGTCAAAAATGTTACTTCATTGTTTTTGTCAGTTGTCAAATAAGCTCCTTGCCAGGAGTAAAAAATTTTAGAAGATCTGAGTAAGTATAGAACCAAACCTCCAGCAAGGCATGAGCCAGGAAGCCCCCAGGTTTCTATGAGCAAACCAGCAGCACTGCTCTCTACAGCTTCCTGAAGAAGGGAGGTGAAGAGAGCAGTGGTGATCTCCCTGAGATCCAGCCCCAAACCTAAGCGATTGGATCAAAGCTGTGCCAGGGGACCTTTTGACTGTACATTAAGAAGCATTTCTTTACCAAGAGGGTGGTCAAACACTGAAATAGTTTTCCTAGAGAGGTGGTTAATACCCCAGCCCCGTCAGTGTTTGGGAGGCACTTGGACAATGCCCTTGGTAACACACTTTGACTTTTGGTCAGCCCTGCACTGGTCATGCAGCTGGACTAGATGGACATTGTGGGCCCACTCCAACTGTGAGTCTTTCTATTCTATTCTATTCTATTCTATTCTATTCTATTCTATTCTATTCTATTCTATTCTATTCTATTCCTATTTCTATTTCTATTTCTATTTCTATTCTACTCTACTCTACTCTACTCTACTCTACTCTACTCTATTTCATCCCATTCCATTGTACCCTCTATTTCTATCAAGCCAGAAAGTTAATATAGGCTTTTCTTAGGCACATGTTTAAGTGGTTCATTATACAGGGATGGATTTAATCCTGCTTCCCAAGGCTTTGCAGGAACAGAGCCGCCCATCTACAGATTTTTCTGAAACAACACTGGTATTAAAAGACAAAAGTATAAAAGGTGGCTCTGGATGCTCATCCTAGTAGTGCAGGGGAAAAACACAAAGCCTGAATGATTCTAAGAACAAACCCAGTGAAAAAAGGTGGAAGTTTAATTAATGTTATTCTCAGACCCAGATGTCTGCCCATCAGCACACTTCACATTCATACTTCTGGATAGCACAGCCTTATATTAGGATGTTTAAAAGAAGCTAAGTAATGTCCTGGCAAAACCAAAAGATAGAGCTTGTATCATTTACAGGAATACACGCATGCACATTTTTGATATAAATATGTCACAGAACAAGTAATCTTCAAATGAAATGTTCTTTTTTACTATCAAATGTCTTTAATGTTAGAAAAACATAAACTCAACTTATAAATAAAACTGCATAAACACTTTGGTACTGGCAATAAATTGAGAATAATTGACCTTGTCCTATCAAAGGATGAGTGTATCTTTAGATCTTAAGTGCTGTGAATGGTTATAAACAGGCTTAAAGTACTGAGCAGTGGCAAGCTAAGCACAGCATGCACAGTTCATTTCACAGGGTATTAAATAGCCGAGGTTGGTAGAACCTCTCCCTTGGTTTAGTCTTATGGCATTTGATTTCTAAAACTACAGTCCATACAATATCACACATCAGTCCTATTTCTCTTTACACTAATTAGGTATTTTATTATCAAAAAGACACCTCGTACTATCCTGGTGCATCTATGTCTCTTTTCTCATGGCTACAAGCCTGATCCCAGTTTTTAGAAGGACTGACACTGTCTTGACTTGTGAGGAAATATTCCCCTTCTCTCCACTTGATGAGGAGCATCAAGGAGAGAACACTTCCTCTGGTGTGATGAAAATAAGGCAAATCATTTTGTCTTCATGGTATAGGGCCTAACCCTCACACTCAAAACCTGAGGAATCACTGCCAGCAGCCCAGAGTAGGATCAGCATGCCCACCCCTGCCAAAGGCCAGCACCTCAGGGCACACTAACATGGCCTGTGGAAGGTCAGAGGTTGCCCATGTAGCATCACAGTCAGTCAAATACCAGCACCAGAGTCAACAACTCCAAGACTCCAATAACTGCACTGCCATTCGTTAACAGCCTCTACCTTACATGTAAGACGTAGTTTCTCACTCCTAGGTAATTGTTCCCTATGTCAGTATCACCCTTGGAAACATGATGTAAATATATTACATATATGAAACCAAATAAAGCAACAGCCAAAACAGCAACTGTAGGCAGAATGAATAAAGAATTTCCAGTTTAGATGCTTCTGGTCAGTTGCCAATTATGTCGTGAAGCCTCCACAATATTCTTTGCCATGGTAACCCATGTGGATGGAGGGGTTGGAAGTTCATCCAGCCCACCCACCCCTGGACCATGGAGCTTGCAGCCATGGACCTTAAATATCAAAATAGGCAATAAAATACACATATTTCATCCAGCAGTAGATCTTTTTACAATGATTTCTTGAAAATTCAATATTCAGTAGAACAATAAAAAAATTAGGCTTCAGAAGTTATCGGCCTAAGATAACTGAATTGTGTCCATTCCTCATTTGTGCAAAACCAAAAGAACCCAAACCAACCAAAAATAAACGCAAACAAAACAATGAAAAATCCCTCAAACACACACACAAAAATTTAATCAACTTCACTACTTGAAGCCATTTAGTGTTCACAGTAAACACAGTACAATGGTGCTATTGGATACACTACACCAGAATCTTGCCTTCTTTGAGCAACCAAGAAAGATTTTCCAGTACTTCTGCATCCAGTATCATGGAAGAATACAGGGAAGACTTGTGAAACAATACAATAGCAGATTATTTTCCATGCTAGAATCACTGTGTGTTTAATCGCACTGCTTTGGCTACCACCAACACAGAACAACAGTGCCACCAGCACTACTGTAATCAGTAAAAATAATTTTTTTTAAAAAAGAAAAAAGAATCTGCAGGTTCTTTTGCTTGTGTTTCTATCATCACAGAAAGGGATTTAGGTCCTCATGAAAGAAGGAAGAAACAAAACCCAAAAATTTTGATGGCTTAACATTTTGAATGGTTTTAGTAGATCTGAGAGAGCAAATAACTTATGAAACTATTGGATTAGGAACTGGAAATTTTACAAGGTTTAGGAAACGCTACTCTAGAGAGAACAGAAAGTAACATGAAAATTTCACATAATACTTCAGAGAAGAATTTCTAAATTCCCCTTTCCAAAACATTCACTCTCCAGCAGTGCCATACCTTGAAGATGTGAACACACCACACACATATGCCCACACAGATGGACAGATGTACACTTGCACATATAACCCACATACATATACAGTGATTACCCAGTGTTCTTTTCCAATTAATATTAACTTTATGGGCTATATTGGAAAGGAGAAGGGAGGTTATTGTGTCTCTTGCACTTTATACCATGTGTTGCTGTGTTCCCAGCCTTCTGGAAGCCTGATAAGCTCTCATTTCAGACAAATTACTCCTGCTCTCCACAAATATTTATGAGAACTAAAAATTAAATGAAAATGGCAAGAGATGTCAGTTTTTATTATTCCATAGTAAACGATCATCAAACTGCTGAAGGCTCTGAAAAAATGGCTGTTTTCCATCAACTGCATGCCTATCTTGATGAAAGATCCCAAATTATTCTGGAATGACTTAAATCTTTCTTGTTCTGTACCCCTCCCTCTGCAATACAGACAGTATACTTTAGGCTATACAGTAACTCAGCACATCAAGGACAAAGCTTAATGTAAGCTTGAGACAGAGGCCATACTCTGATTGAGTCATCAATTAGGAAGAAAATTGTGGCTTTCAAGATCTCAGTGTGTCAGCAGAGGGATTCGTGGCTCTGACAAGTTGCTGGGATCAGTGCACTGTTCCTTTCTCAGGACATTTGGATTACTGTTTGCTCTCAGTTGCAGAAGAAAAATTTGCTTTTAAACCAACTGGAGTTACTCTGTCATCTCAGAGAACACAACTTCCCCTGGATGGGTAAATGTGAAGGGAAATCCATTTGTTTCTATAAATATGCAGGACTTTTTTCTTTAAATATTGACATCTAAACCCTTATAGATTTCTTAACCTTTAGTCTATCAGCACAGCTGCGGTCACCCAAATATGTGCCTGGTCTGTGGTAAAACTGTGCTAGCTTTGTGACAGCTATAGATCTGTCAGATGTCAGAAGCTGTTCCCAAGGAAACATCAGGAAAAGGAGTTATAGGAGGTTTTGAAAACCTGTTCTGAAGATCTGCTAAGAAGAGCAAGAAAGCCCTCCTTTCTCTGTGAAAAAATCAAAAGTAGATATAGACCACTACAGCAAATTCTGAGATGATGAGAAAAACAGAAGACAAAAATTTGAAGTTCAGTGATAAAAACAGAATTATTATTTTAGCACCATTTTTTTTTACTTAAGAGAAAACTCACTCCTTTCAAAGAGAGAATGTGATCTATTTCCAAACTATATACCCTTTGAAAGAAAAACTGTATGCTTCTTCCTTCTTTTACTAGTAAGCTGATGTTTATTCATGTGCATGGAGCTACCACACAGACCTCTCACAGCATGACGAGTGTGCTGGCTGAAAGGTATGATAGATGACGACTATCACCAGAATTTTTAAAGCAGGATGCTCAAGCTTGGCTGCTTAACCTATATTTAGCCTGCTAAATAAGCGGCCTGATTTTTCAAAGTGCAAAGTGAGAATTGCCATGTCTCTCACTTCAAGAGGGAGACTGGCACACTGGCCAATCCACGGCACCTGGCATGTGACCCCACAGCCTGCCTCCGACCCCAGGACCATGCCGCAGGTACCACCACACACTCTGAAGCACAGGTCTCACAGGTTGAAGCCCAAGAAAACGGAAATGTCTGTTGGCTTCCCAGGATACTCAGCACTTCAGAAAACCAGGACACTTATTTAGGAGACTAAATATGGATATAAGACCCTAGTGCTAAAAAAAAATTGGCCCATTTAAGAAGAAAGTGTGTATGCCATCACCTTGGAGCTCCCCAGCAGACCGGACTGAAGAGAAGCTCTGGCTCTGCAGTGCTCACTCTAAAATCAGCTTCTTTCAAGACTGATGCACTGCCATACCCTGGGACTTCTGAAGACCTTACAGCGTGAAGAAATATGGGATGAGTTAAAATCAGAGTGAGAACTGGATAACCCTTTCCCAGGGGCCTCTCTGAACATCTCACTCAGATGTAACAGAGCTGCAGTCCCTGAGCAAAACATCTACTCCCTGTGCTCCTGCTGAAGGGAAGCTGATCAAGTCAGCATTTCTGCCTGGGAAGGAGAGGGACATAGGAGCACCCATGCAGGGGTAGAAGGGCACATTGTCTCCTAAGAAGTAAGGTTCCACCTCTGTCCATCTCACAGCTGTAAGTATGGCACCTACCGCACACGTGACTCCTTCCCTCACTGCGCTGCCACCGCTAGTGTGTCATGGTGCGACACTCCCTGACCCAAAAAAGAGGCAGAACCACCTGACTGGAAATTAATTCTTGCCATGGCATGCTTGGTTTGCAGCCAGGTACTAGAGGAAAATTGCTTCCATGTTTTCCCAACTCACTCTTCACTCATCTGACCCAGCAGAAACAGCACAAACCAGGGAAGCAGGACAGACTTGCAGATCATTTAGAAGTGTATGTAAGCTAGCTGCAGGTACCTCCAACATACCAGGTATCTTTCCACTTTATCCTCATCGCCCCCACTCCCTCACCCACTTGTGGAGCCCAATCCTTTGGGGCAGCAGCAGTCTCCCATGATGTGGCTGCACTGTTACCATCTCCTCTCCTTTACCTCCACACCTGCTTTCACAGCTTTATAGAGAAAAGGGATCATTTGGCTTCACAACATTCTGATTTTATACTTCATTTTGCCAGTGATACAGAGAGATGATCAGAAAGGCACCATGACACAAGTCACAAGCAGTACTGAACAGAGTACCACCTCCTCTGTGAAAAGACATTTGTATTTCCTTCTTTGGAGCAAAGTTATAGGAAAGGGACCAAACAAAAACAGCTCTTCTTCTGGAGTATGGGGGCACACTTTTTAGCATTTAGACTGCTGCAGTAACTCTTACCAAGCTGAGACTCTTGCACAGCTTCACCTGATAAGAAAAACCTCAAATCACCACTTTTTCTGCAATTGGTATGATGGCATAACCAAACCATAGTAATAAGTAAAACAAAACCAAAACAAAATCTTTTTAAACTCCTTGTAAGAAGCAGAAAGGGAAAAAAAAAGAAATAATTAGGTTACAGAACTCTTGAATATTGTTGACTGACTAATTAAAATGCAATGGAGCAGAAAAAAGTGCACAGACGATGCTTAGGATGTCATGTAAAGAGCAATCACAACCCCTCAGTGGGGCTTAGCAGGTCTGAAACAGTACCTAATTCTGCAAACTCCAGAAAGGTACTGCATAATGTAAACCCTATTGCTCTGCACACTTTAATGAAAAATGTCTGCTTTTGGATTGAATTGCATACACATCTATTGTGAGTCCAGCATGATAAAGAAAACAAGCATTGTGCATTTAAAGATGTTGCCTCATAAAAGAAGCTGAAAGAAATCCACTGTTACAGTTTCTATGACAGAATTAAGTAACAGGGTGACAGGTGGTCTATTATTATTTTTAAACGGACTAAACTTGCATATGTAGAGATACAAGGCACATATTTCCTTTGATATTACACTAGGCACCTGCAACTTATTATTTCAAGGATCTTTATTAAGCATGTGTGCATTCAGTAATGTCTGCAGATTTATAAAACTATTTACTTGCCCTACAATTTGGAATACACAGCTTTAGAATCTTACAATTATTCTTTCTAAGAAAATAAGAAGATAATGATAACTGCTCTCACTGGAATATGCTTTCAGGCATTGTTACAAATAAACATACACGTTTCACCTATGCTTGGGTAAAAAAGTTCAGAGATTTTTAGTGCTGAGATTTAATCCGCTTGCAATCATACATCTTTGTATCACTAACCTGCCAGCTAGCTTCCCGTCGCAGCCCTTTTATCCAGTGTTCTTCTAAGTCCTTATTCTCTCTCGTGGATGTTTCATCCATAGCTGATGGAGCTCGCACAAACTCGATTGGCCACTGGCTGTTACACTCTCTTTGTAAGCTTTTACCGAGGCAGCAGCAAGTGCAGTTCGGTGACAGACTGTCATAAAGAAAATGTCACATCACGGGTGGGGGAGAAGGGGGGAGAGGGAATGGGAGGGGAGTGAAAGGGTCGACACGAAGGATCCACACGTGAAAAGATCTGGGGGAGTGTGACCGCGGTCTGACATGTTCCCGCTGGTCCAGCAAATGCATCGCTGCAGCCAGGGAGTTCGCAGGCTAATGACAGAGGGTTGGTGACATTGTGGAACAGCTCTAATTAGATGTAAAGTATAGCAGAACTGCTAATACTATCCAAAGCCTTTCCCAAAAGTGTCTTTTTCACATATTGCAATAATTGTCTCATTTGGTGTCACTATAATTAAGACTGCATTGGGGGTGTGGATTCAAGCAAAGGAAATACAAATAGCTGCTGGGTCTGTTAAAAAGAAAATATTTCAGCATATCTGTTTGAAAAGTGCTTCCTGAACTGCTCTGCAGCCAATAAACATGAATAATAATACAGGCCATTTTGATAGAAATGGGCTCATTACCATACTGGCTGCTGAGCTCTTTCAGAGCGCAGGTTCAGCAATGCAGAAATGGGTTCAGCAGGACACAAGTATTTCAACCCCAAACCAGAAAAAAATTAGTCCCAGTGTAAGCTATTTAAAAAAAAAAAAACCAAAAACTGCTTGCACTTGCTCTCTGTGCATCACACTGAGAGATGCCTGCCACATACCCTGAAAGTGGCTAGGCTCTCCTTATGATGTTCTTTATAACTCCTTCACCAAGCACCACCATCTTTCATCAAGACACAGCTTAGTCTGCCCCCATCAACTCCTTAAAACATTCTCTAGGTTTTTCTACCAACCAAACAAACAAAAAACCAAAAACAAACAAACAAACAAACCCTAGAGTTTTCCCTGCTACTTCATTATAGCATTTATCACAGATTAGCTGAAAATATTGAGCTTATTGCATGTGGAAATCAACGTTTCAGTCAGTGACAAGGAAAAAACTCCTGTTTGGAAGTACTGCTTCAGTACAAAATCAAATAATTTTTAATTATGCTTTTAGATGAAACAACTCTTTCCTGTAGAAAAAATATACTGTGATAACTTTAAAATTCTTAAAGTTTATGACTATTAGGATGAGATTTTATTTTTAAAGCATTGACTATCTGTTATTCACATTGTTTATTTACTAAGCAGACAAAAAGAAATTGATTCATTTTTAGGTCCATATTTTCTCCTGGGGATTTTCATTTGCAGATCCCTTCCTGGGCTGAGCCAGACCTTTGCACAGGGCTGCTGAAATACAAAGAAAAGCCCCTCCCTTTGCACATTTCTTCTAGGCCGCTGGAAAACATTTCCATTTTTCTCAGGCTTCAGATTTGTTCACAATTGTTAAAAATTTGGGGTCTTCCACGGCTTGACAATGTCTTTGCCACAGCATGAGTGTGCCAAGCAGTACTTAGCGTATGTTGCTCCACACTGTGGCAACATTGTGAGCCTTCTTCCTGCAGCTCTGAATTTCTTCTCTGTTGTTTTTCTATTTCTTTTTTCCTCTCCTTTTTCCTGTTAGTTAAATCAGAGATGCTCGGGCAGTGTGGGTTTCTGCTCCATTCAGTGTGACTTTTGGAATTGTGTTACATACCGGAAGTGTGTGCGGACACCAGCTCCTCTTACACGTATGGATATTTTATTTTTAGACCCAGCAGCACAAGGTAAAGCAGTACAAACACCAGAAGGAGCCAGATGCTTGCACAGACACAGAGGGAGCATCAGGCTGGCAACAAAAGAGATGCAAAGGGACTTTTCCTTCATAAATTACTAGAAATCTGCTGTCTGGGTGAAAAAACATTAATTTTTCCTAATAAAACAGAGACACCAGGCAAAGATAACCCAAAGCCACTGACCTGCCCCTGGTGGAACCCTGTGCCTAACATTACCCACAACTATTCAGCAGGAAAAGAGTGCTTGATCCACATTAGCAGGGTGACAAAGAGCCCGCAGTACTGCCAATGCCAAAACCTTCCTCCCAGATGATGATAAAATATAATGACACAGATAACAAATCCTTGAGATTTTTAAGAGTGCTGGCATTTGCAAAAGGCAGCATATAGGCAACAGCTGGTGTGATTTTGGAGGGGTACAATAAAAAAATTAAAAACAAAGCAGGAGGAATTCTTGTCTTACTCTGCATATGGCACAGACAGATGCAAACCAACATACCAACATACTCATACTGGGCCAGAAGCATAATTCTAAATCTAAGATGGATAGTGCACAGAAAGGGTTTGGTGATAATTGTAAATATTAGCAATGTTCCTAATCTAAGATCCTCTGGATTGTAATGAATTATTTCATGATTTTCTCTTGTTTTTTTTACCACCATGTAATAGCCAAAATTGCACATGAGCTGCAAGAATATGCAGACGTTTTTTGATGGAAATCAAACTACCTTTTTCATCCACAGTGTCTTTGATATGTTAGAGCCTGAAGCAAAGAAAACATAATAAAAACAATAAATAGATGAGAACTTCAATTTTCCCCTACGTATGAATCTGTCACTTATTTGCTAGGAATCAAATCTAACTCCACACAGTTAAAGAAGCTCCATACATCATTCTCCATAATCCAGTACTCAGCTCAAATATACCTTGCTTGAAGTTCATACAACGTACTTGATTTTACACTAAACAAAACATCTCTGGATATTACAGCTTTTATTGCAAAAGTCAAAAAGGCTTTTACTGCAATTCTATCTCCAACAGTAAGAAACAGTGTGAGAACGGATTTATCAGAACAAGGTAACAGGGATGCTTCAGAAATCCATCCTGAATGTAGGGTTTGACTCTTAATGACAGGCTAATTTTTTTTCAGATATCCCCAATTTATCACTGTGAGACCACTGTATTGCTGGCAGCAGCATGAAGAAACAAAAGTGAGAAAAACATGAAGGTGTTTTTGAATACTGAATGGCTACCCATGCATATCCCATTTTTTCAAAACACTTGAACTGTGAAATGGGTGCTGCTTCTGGGCAAGGACTGGCTTCTCACACTCACACAGCCCTTCCCTGCCTAGCCAGCTGAGCGCAGTAGCAGGACCAAGGTTGGATATAGTCAGGAGGATACATCTCCACCACATTGGATATAGTCAGGAGGATACATCTCCACCACTTCAAGGTTGCCTGGAGACCTCCAATGGCATAATCGGGAATGACAATGAAGCAGGAAAGGATTTGGGTGCCTCCTGGTGACATCATGCTGGATACCAGTAGACTAACTGATATGGTTATTGGAGAGATGCAAGGACAAAAGTAAGTGATTTTTGCCATCTCCTTCAAATGCTAAGGTCAGACACAGCACAGAATCGCTTCATACCATTTCAACATATTTCTTTCAAAGCGTTATATTCTCCTTACAGTCCTAGATATGCCTACCTTTCATTTCCTTCTCCATAACCAAACACTGTACTCTGATCTCTGTTAACAGTGCCACATGAATTAAACCCTGAAGTCTACTACCTGGTATGCATGAAGTTCTTGACACAGTTTTGTTTTCCAGCCATCCATACCTATTGCAGCCTCACAATAACTTTTATTTATGAGTCTTCTCATCAGAGCATGATGGAGTGAATGGGTGAACGTACTAAGAGATCCCTTGGATACCTCAGTGCAGAACATCTTTATGCATCTCTGCCTCTTGGATCACAAGTTTTCAGCACAGAGCATGTCGTCAGTGCCAAACTCATGGCTGGCACCTTAACTCTTGGAGGCATGAGATTTAAAGTAAAGAGACCCTTCTAGGGAACTTAAGAGGAAGAATTGATAAATGCCTTCAAGTATAACTCAGATTAAGGAACACAGCATGGTAATATATTAAAGAGAAAAATCCTGAAGTACATCTTCACTTTTAACTACAGAGTGGGTTTTGAGGGTAAAATATAAGTTTTCCCTAAACTAAATCCAAGCTATAGCTACACAATTTCCTACACAGCCTATATTAAATCTACTTCACACAGTGTTCTTACTCCTCAGCCAGGCTACCTTTAAGGTGTCTGCATAATAGCCCAAAGATAATAAAGAGCATTCCACGGGGAACTGTTGTCAAACTTGCAGTTACTCAGGTTATGACCCAAACACAGCAAGGACAATTTCTGATGATGATATTCATCTCAAATGCATTGTGGAATGTAAATGCCACCTGTACATACCTGATTAAGGTCCCTTTACTAAAGGTGAGAGAAGAAAGGCACCTATGGAGAGCAGGTCACCCAATTTTAGCTCAGACTGACACAATCCACCCCTGTACACACGAGCCTTTGCCAACAGTGGGAGGAACTGAGGGGGATTCCCAGACGTGTACACCTAATGCCCAAGTGGCCCAGTTGGTGCAGTAGAATCCCCCACTCTTGGCTCTGTGCAGTAGGTATCTTTCTGGATGAAGTTTGCAGTCACCTTGTCTCTCTAAATACCCTGCCCACATACTGCACAGTGCATATGGCCAAGACTGAGCCACACACAGTGCAAAAGTGTGTAACACCTTTATGGCTACTGATGCAAAGCACAGCATTTTGTGAGGGCTGCTATGGGAAAACAAACTCCATCTCAGCCAGACCCAATACAGAACCTCCTGAGTACTCAGAGCTCCACAGACCCCACCTCCCTCCTGGCCCCTGCTACAAAGGACTCCAGTATCTTCTCCCATATTTTTGAGATCACACAGAGCTCATATCTCATTATCAAACTTAAAACTTAGCCTAGAAAGTACCAGTGAAAAAGAAAACCTGATTCATTCCCCTTCAATGAAACTTGGGTTCATGAAATCCCCTGATCACTTCTAGAAGTATAGATTAGATTATTACCCCCAGCAGAGGTTTCGGGTGCCAGTTGCTGAGGGCAGCTCCCTCCTGCTGGAGCCCCTGCACAGTGCTGCAGCTGCAGAACTACAGCACCTGACAAGCCAATGGTGCGGCAGATCAGCACAGCTTAGATGAACCTGTTCTCATATGTATTGCTGCAAGTGCCAACTAAATTGATTACCTGTTGACAAGCTAAAAATAAAGTTGCCATTAGAGCACCACACTGTGTGACATTCCACAGGCTGAAGCAGAGCTGTATTTTCCCTACCTTAACCTAAGTGTCCTCCGAGTAGAGGAGCTTGCTTTGTCTGCTAACCACTCAAGGAGGAGCTTGTTTCTCTGTCTTGCCTATCTTGCAACTTTTAAGCTCCTGCCTGAAAGAATTACTCATTTGTTAGTGCCAGCCTGTCATCTCTTTGAAAGCAGAGCCACGAGATCTTAACAGACTGGATGTACATGGCTGTTAAATTTATTAGTTAAGAAAAACAGCAAATGACAAGTGAATAAAGCACTCCCTGGGACATTCGGACTACAGATTTTGTATAAATCAATAGCAAGTGCTATAAAATGTCAGAAAATACCAAATGAGGAGAAAGGAATCAATAGATACCTTCTGGATTAAATGAGTGATGAATATTCTTTACCAACAAAAATAAATTAAACTACAAAAACCCCTATGCTAAAGTCTTATCCAGACTCTTATTCAAAACCCCAAAGAAAGGTAATTCAGGGTTAAGGCTGGAAACTCTGTCCTTAAACAGCACCGCTGAGGAAGAGGGGGACAGAAAGAAGGAGCAGGAAGAGAGCAACTAAATTGCTTTGACACAAGTTGAAAATTAAATATTAACTCAAACGTGTTCCTCTTCATCCTGAATTCCCTTCATTTTACTTGGATTGAGTCACAGATAGTGGCCATCTGATTGTAATGTGTCTGCACTATGCTCTGACTCTGATTTCAATACCTGATTTCTGATGTCAATATAATATCATAGTCCTTAACAGTTTAATGAGTTTATAGATATTTTGTCCTTGTGGTTCTTCTGTAGCAGGCTCTGGACCCCAGCTGCTGTGGCATCCTAGGCCAGGCACACAATGAAAACCCTGCTGTACAGTCAGGATAGTAAGAGAGAAAAGAGAAGACTTGGGTTCACACTGAATTTTTTTTAACAGCTGTGGGTCTGCCCTCAATGCAAGGTATCACTTTATCAAAGTACAGATTTCTGCCTTTAACAACCTCCTGTTTACAAAACCTCCCATGTCACAAACTGTCACACACAAATCATGACCTACCATAAATGAATGCATTAACTTTTCCTTTTAATAGTGGAAGTAGAATGCATGCAAAAAAAATCTGGTATTACATATAATGGAAATACTTTTCCATATGTCTTTCAGACTCCTGCCGAAGACTATATTACTACATACTCCTCACTCCAGTTTGCAGAAGTAGGTCAAAGAAGGTCAATGAAAATAGAACATGGAAAAATCCCTCCTATGAAAATTGACAGAAGAGAAAAGGTTGTTTTTTTTCTTTTTAGTTTCAGGAAGAAAAATGATTAGCACCAGACATGATACAATTTTCTAGAGAAGGGAATGGTAAAAAGGAGCGGGTCCATTCTTCCTGACTCTCAAAAGAAGGCAAGAACATACAACACAAGCCAAAGGTGCCAGATTCAAATAAAATCAAATATTTCTTCAGAAATACGTAATTAGAGAATGGAACTCAATGCTGAAAGAAGTGCCTCAGAGTAAGAATGTATCAATTTTCTGTAAGTGTTAGTGCAACTGTAATAGTAAGCAATTCAAACTTAACACAGACACCTCTAACAAAGATACATTCTTCACAGTATAACCCAGCCTGGAAAGCTGGAGCTTAACATCAGGAGCAATGCAGGATGACATGTCTGATTGCCTTGATGATCATCCAACACTTTGCCATCCTTGGCTGAAAAGAGCTGGTGCTGGCCACTTTGACAGCTCAAGCTCCATCTACTCTAGGTGCACTGGAGGTCTGAAGAGGTGTTGCAATTCCCATGGCCTTACAGATCAACACTGGATCCTGTTGCTTTACCTGGGCAGGCAGCTATTGTTCTTGATGTAGGCTATACTAGAGATGTCTGGTCAAGGTGTTCTCAGGGTTGACAACAGTTATAGCTTTATTGCATTTATAATCCCCAATGCAAGGAGACCAGAAGGTAAGTATCAGAAATCAAGCTTATTTCTCTGTAGCCTTGTCACCTAAACACCTATTCATAATCTGCCACTTAAATCTATCCTACCTGCAAACAAGACAGGTCCCAAAATCTCAAGAATGGCCAAAAGAAACTGAACAAGCCCACGTAATTGCCTTTAAGCTCATGATCCTGCTCTGGCAAGACTTGAAGGACTCTGGAACAGCAGAGCTAATGTGATCAACTCTCCCACTCCAGGGAGCAGAAGGCAATGTTTTCAGTTTGTGGAGAGGAACCCTTCATCATCTGAGGGGAACAGGAACATGGGCCATCTATTATGCTGCGGTAGGCTTTGGGAGATCTGCCTTCCTTTGCCTGGGCAGATGGATCAAGCCAAAGACGCTGCCTCATTTTCTCAGTAAACCAGAACCAGTAGAGAGAATACAAAAGAGAATGCTGGCACATATTGCTGCATCGAGAATGCTTATCAGCATTTCTCACAGACCTCTAGCAAAACAGATTTGTCATCAAGATTTAGGAGAGGCTGACCAAATGCAGGAGCATTCCACTGCCCATTCCTGCCACCCTAGCACAGCCACAGATTCCAGCTAATGCAGCAAAATGCCCTTAATTTCACTCTGCCCTTTTCTGACCTTTCTAAGGAGATCACTTCTTCCACAGAAAGAATTTCTGGACAACGCTAATACTTCCCACTGCACAGGGTTTGCGTGGCAAGGTTTTGGTAGGAGAGGGGCAACAGGTGTGGCTGCTGTGAAGAGCAGCCAGAAGCTTCCCCCATGTCTGACAGAACTAACGCCAGCTGGCTCCAGAATGGACCTGCCACTGGCCAAAGCCAAGCCCATCAACAATGGTGGTACCCCCTTTGGGACAACATGGTTAAGAAGGGAGCAAAAACTGCTGTGCAACTGATGCCTAAGCTTTTTATATATTTTTCATATATTTGTAGCTTTGTAGATTTCTAATACATGGCTGTAACTCCCAGTACTTTTCCAACCCCCTTTTCCTTATGTTTCTGAACAGTAAGCTAACCTTCTAACACATATTATGCTACATGCCTGAAATATTATTTAGTCTTGCCTCTTTAGCCAAGGATAACTTATTTTCTTTTACCATGTAACCTAGGCATAATAAATATGGGGTTAGAAAGTCAGGGGGAGGGCCTCCAAATGGGGCAGAACCAAAAGAGGGGATTACTTAACTAACTGCTCTTCTAATTGGACACTATTGTCAAATATGCTAATTTGTTGAACTTATAAAATTGTAGAAGTCCTGTATCATGTGTGCATTTTGTCATATCTGAACCTGGAGGCCTCCAATTAAACACCTGCTTTTATATTACTTCCTACATTAGTATTGTGTTGAAAGTATCTTTTGTTTCGTTTCTAGATTTTGAAAGGCATCACAACAACAACCAGAAGAACCTAAGGGAAGAACAGCCCTGCAGACATCCAGGTGAGTGAAGAAGAAGGGCAGGGAGGCAGCAGAGGGCACCGGGGCAGACATTCCCCTGCAGCCCATGGTCCAGACCACCATGCTATGAGGCAGGAGGTGCACCCACAGCCCATGGAGTTCCACAGTGGAGCAGAGATCCACCTGCAGCCTATATAGGACCCCATGCCAGAGAAGGTGGATGCACTGTAAAGAGTCCGTGATCCTGTGAAAAGCCCACGATGGAGCAGGCTCCTGGCAGGACCTGTGAACAGAGAAGTTCACACTAGAGCAATTTTGCTGGTAGGACTTGTTACCCCTGAGAAATCCATTTAGGAGCAGCCTGTGGAAGGAACCCACACTGGAGCAGTTAGTGTGAACTTGAAGAAGGTCATAGAGGACTGTTTCCCATGGGAGGGCCCCATGCTAGAGCAGGGGAAGAGCAAGAAAAGGAGGAAGCAGCAGAGATGAAGTGTGATGAACCGACCACAACCCCCCTCATACCCCATCTCCCTGTAACTCTGAGAGGAGGAGGGTTTATTTCCTCTTCCCAGTCCTGCTGAGGAGGGGGGAGATGGAGGAGCTTGGTAGGCACCTGGCATCCAGTCAACCCCCCAAGATTACAGCTGGCTTCACACACTCGCTCTGTTAATCTGTGACACTATTCCAGTGCTGGACATATACTAGCCCAAATCCTTTGCTGAAGTCTCCTTATTCCTCCTAAAGCACTTACAGGGAGACTTTTGCAGATGATTCCTGAGCAGCTTGAATAAGAGACCTATTTTGTTCAAGCCCTACCTGTTGTTTGTTATTGTAATAAGCCTTCTCAGTGGAAGCCGAACTGAAAGCACGCCAGCTCACTGGTGCTGCTTGCTATTTCAGGCGGTGTCATGAGCCATACAGTCTGCTGGTATTTGTGCTTCAGTTTCACTGCATGACTCCAGCCACTCAGGATCTTTATGAAAGTAATACATTCCAACCTAATCTACAACTAAATTAATGTCAGAAGTAAGACAGTGCCCAAGTGATCAATAAGTGGATTTCTCCCTATAGAAATATTAGAAGCAACTCACATCAATAAGCCTCAAATTTATGGGCCAATTCAGCTCTTCCATTTACAGCTTGAATAACTGGCCTTTGTATAAGATATTACATTACTAAATAATGTGTGCTAAAAGGAGCTTCTCTGGTGCAGTCCTTGCTCTGCAGCAGCCACAGATTTCAGGGGCCATCAGCAGATGTAGTGAGGGACCCGAGATGTCCACGTGCCTTTCAAAACCAGCACAAAATTACTTCTAAATGTATTATAGGCAACTAAATGCAGTATACTGCAACTGACCCACTTCTGGATTTAAACATAGAGTGTTGATACTGGGACCTTTCAAAGACAAATGAATGACACTAACTTTGATCTTACAACCATCTATATCGTCATCTTTAAAAGGATGCATCAGAGACAATATCCTCTTGAATATTCCTGTTCTTATCAAGAGAGTCATATAAAACTAATCTACAAAAAGAATGGTGTCTATGAGAAAAGAACAATCCTTCTGTAGAAGGACTAACAGGACTCTATAATTTCTAATTTTTCTGAATGTTTTTGTATAAATTAGAAAATGTGATAGAAGACCTGACTGTAAGGAAACGCCTGGCTAGAAGAAAGAAAGTACAGAACAACCCTTCTGGGTTTTTTTTTTTCCCCATAATATAATTTTAGGTCATACAGCTACTGAAAAGAGAGAAAATAAGCTGAAAATGCTATGGCAAGCCATTAATTACAAATCCCCATCCCCCCACTCAAAGAAACAAAACCCCACACACACCTCTCTACACCCTTCTTAGGAAGTCCCTGTTTTCCTCTTGCAAACCTAACAAGCATGATGCTCAGATTTAACAAGTAAATAATTACTGACTGTGGTAAAAAGCAGCACAGGTTGGTGTGCTAGGTGCTCAGTGGAAGCCCAAGCTAGGGTTAACTAGCCCAAGCTGGCTGACACACCAAGGTCAACAAGCAAACTCAACCCGTCCAAAGGAGGACAACCCCTCCTCAACCACCCTGCAACTGCCAGGGGATCCATGGAGAAAATGGTCATGAGTTTTCAAAAAAATGGTCTTCAATCGATAAGTTTTATTTTCCTGGGGGCAAATAACAATTCAGCATCACTAGCCAAGTATTCCAGCATTATTTGGATCAGATCCACCTATTCTGTTTTATTCTCTGGGTTAGGTTCACCATTTTCTGTTACATCTCTCTGGAGATCATAAAGCTTCATGGGAATCACAGTACAGCTATTTTTTCCTCTTCCCTAAATTGTTGGCTGAGCTTAAGACTCCTCTTAAGTTCTTTGAAAATTATTCTTCAAAATAAAAGTTAATATTAACTAAGGAAGGTGTTTTACTCCAACACAACTGCTTTCTGCTTAGGAAACTTGAGGAGCTCAGTAAGGTCACCAGTGGCTGTTTTACATTTTCCATTTATAAAAGGGCAACAACTGCTGTGCCATGCTCAAGGCAGAGCCTTGTCTTTCACACATTCTAAATCCACTCTCTCATTTTATATGCTGCTTTTATTTTGGCATTATAATAAAAAGCAGGCAGTCCTGCACACTAATAATCCTTAGTTTCTCTACCTGATTAATGCCGATGTGGTGGAGAACTTCCATGTGTCTTCAGATTAATTTCTCACACACCATCACGGACACTTGAGCAACAAACAGCCTGCTCTATTCTTGATAATAGAAGATTAGTAACACTAACAACATACAGAACAGACAAAGGGAAAATGGTAGAAAACTTTCAAGTCATAGATTGTGTCAAATCTTGAGGCAGGTTTCCTAGTGACAGGTGCAAGTTCCTGCAGCCTTTGTGTATGGCTGTAAGAGACACCCTCACTTTGTGAAAAGGAAAGAGAACAAAAATGAAAATTCATTGTCATTTTTCTCTCATGTCCTCTTTAGAGAGGAACTGGAATGAAATTTGCCTACTTTTCTTTCTGAAGTAGGCCTCTGTGCAAGTACTGCCAGTACATCTCCATGTGACACCAGCCCTCAATGTGATGACTATTGTGGAAGTGTCACGGCCTGTCAGGAATTTGGCCGCAAATGAAAATTACTCCTTTTTTTACTTATTTGAGGATACAAATGCCCCAAAAAACAAATGAAAAAGGAATCCTGACTTGTCCCTTTTACTTCCAAAGGATCTTGGGAAATCCAGCTAACGGTGCAAGAACTCTGACTAGCCTCTGTGGTTTCTTTGCCTCCCCTTTCACAGTAAGACATGTGAAAACAAGTGGCCTTAACAGTAGTATTCATCTTAATCACATAAAGCTTTCCTGGGCTCAAAATGAATGTGTCTGGAGTCTTCTAACTTTAGTAAGTCCTAACCTTAAATTGTAGTGCTATTAAGAACTATTATAGAAGACAAGTTTGAAAATGACAATTTTAATGATAGAAGGACTAACAATTCCCATATCAGGAAAATTACCAGGATCGTCCCAAGTGACAGAGGATAAAAATTCTGAAAATGGTAAGACATATGGGTTTGAGTGAGATTGCTTTGATTTCTTTATTTGCCTAAATTGTATGTGCTGCTTACTTACAGCTAGAGGTAACCCCTAAGGTGCTTGACACCCTGTCTTCCTCCATAGCAGTCAGGTCACCTCTTTCACCTTGCAAGTGGATATCACTAAAACAAAACTGTCCTCTACTTTAAGCATCAGGAGTGACTCAGATCTTCTGCATCACACACAGTTTTGTTTTATATAGGTTCTTACAGTTAGGAACCCCTTATGCTGAAACCTCTTCCAGGACTGTGCCTGAATTTGTTATAAAGCAATACTGCTTTCATATATATACATATATATATATATAATATTATATAAGCTTATGTATATAAGCTCTTTCTAACATCTTCTGGAGATTCTTATTGCCCTGTGTGGCTTCTGGAATGTTGGGAATCCATCAGAACAAGGGTGTGAATGTAAGCACATCTCAAATATGGGGTAGCACTGTCTTTAGTAAAGCTTCTTCTTTTTTTTTTTTTTTTTTTTTT
>WEIU01013710.1:236507-315042 GCA_013389925.1 Aegithalos caudatus
TTTTTTTTCTCAGAAGAGGCAGCACTGGTCAATCCAGACGGTAAGCCAGGTAAGCAGGGTGGCAAAGGTAAAAAGATTAAGTATTTTTCATCCCCAGTGCAACATGGAGAATGAGTGCAGAGTGCTGAGGGAGAAGGGAAGATGAAACCTTGTCATAGCTCCCTGTTCACATAGCACAAGGTAGCTGCATTTCAGATGGAAGAAAGAAGACTCAGATTGTTTATTCCACATGTTACAGCAACTCGCAAACCAATGGCTTTAATCTCCTTAAGGCATCAGTACAACATCACCTGCCTTGTTCTCCTTCATCCACGTGAATCTGAGCAGATAGACACTTCTGAAAAAAAAGCCAGGGGACAGTCATAAATTCCTCACTTTTATCTACTCTCATTTCTTTCTTTATTTGAAATACTCTGTTTTGTTTTGTCTGAGTGAAGCCAACTTGTCCTTACCTTCTAGGCCTGTTCCTTTTGTCCTCTTTTTTTGGTACCTTTTCCTGCAAAGACAGCAGACTTAGAGCTGAGAGCACACACACATGAGCATACTGACAGCAAAGTGGCCTCATTGAGTTGGGCAGCACTTTCTGATGCTGCTCCAGAAAAAGCACATGAGCTGTGCCTGGGCTTTTGGCACAATGACAGTATCAGACATAACCAGTCACTTCCTATGGCCTTACAGCAAGCATCCTTTACTACTGACCACTAACCTACTGAACCATTCCCTGAAGTCCATTTTCTTTATACTTTCTTTTACTTGTGTGTCCCTTTCAGCCTCCTCATTTCTCTTTATCCTCATAGTCAAATACTCTCCCTCCCCCACCTTCTCCCTAAAACTTCTTAAAAGAAGAAAACTAACACAAAATGAAGGTAGTTTGATCTGCTTTCTAAAAATCATCAATTTATTTGTTTTGCCTGCATGCTTTCCTGCCACCTCCTCCCAATCTGCCCAGTCTGTTTAAATAGAACACTTTTTGGCAGAGATTACTTATGAATTCCTGCAACTGCAGAGAATAATTCAGTAGGGTCATAATTTCAGACATAGTTTGTAGTTGCTGCAGTTAGATGATACTGTCCACTGCAACTACAAGGATAAGATAAAAAGGCAACTGCAGTGGCTGGATGGAGAAAGGATGAGAAGAAGGGATAGGCAGCATCTAATTCAACTTTTTATAAATCCTTTGAAAGTATTTGGCCCACAGAAAGTTCCTGGAATTATTCATTCATCAGCTGATAAATAACTAGGATTATAACAATTATGTGACTATCATAAAGTTATCCCTCGGCATTTAAGGGCCTCTGAAGAACCCTCAGATGGCATACTAGGGAAGAAAAACCGAGAAAAAGAGCATGTGTGCTGTTTTTGGGATTCACTGAAGTGATCCAGCCTTGGTGGTAAACTATTCCCCATTCCCAGCTTCTATCATAAACCACATAAAGCACATTCCTAAACGCTAAGGTGACAACAGAGACACCCGCTCCACAAGTGGAAAGGCTGTACAAAGAACTCTGAGTAGCCGAATGGATGTTTTATTACCGAAAAGCCCTGCGGGCAGTCACATTTAGCGCCGGCACGGCCGGCGTGCAGCGCTGGCCGTGAGGGGCCGGCGTGAGGGGGCACCGCAGGCGCGGCCCAGCAGGGACTGGCGCTGCCCGGGCACCGCAGCGCCAGCCGAGGGAACTTCTCAGCAGCCGTGACAGAGACCAGCCGCAGCAGGGAGCAGAGAGGAGAGGAACTAACTGCTGGCATCTGCTTTGTGCCAGCGGCAGGGGACTGGCTGGAGGGCAGCAGGAACGGGAGATTTTATTCTGGGGCTGCTCGATTGCCTGGGATGGAACGGCAGAAGTGCCAGCCTGGGGAAGGATACTGCCCACACGGAATTACTTTCTTCCGAGGCTGACAATTCAGGGACTCTCCTTTTGTTCTCATCTACTTGCAAAAAATGCTTTTCTTGTATGCCTACCAAACAATATTTACGCAGGACTGGATATATAGCTCTCATTAGAGCAAATGCTACTACCTAAATAGGGCTACTTGTGACTCTGCACCTCGAGTTTCACTCATCCTTGGTTTGAAGCACACTAAAAGCACATTATTACTGCTTAAGATGCAAACTACTATGCTGAAAAATACCACTTTTTTACCTTCAGTGAAGGAAGTTAAAAATTAATGGCTAGTTGAAACTAAGGTGAACAGTAAACAGAAACTCCTTGTGACCATGTGCAAGTTATTCCCAATCTATAATGAGGTTATATTTACTACTTAGATTAATTACTCTTTTTCTTCAATCTTAATTTATTTTATGCTTTAGGAAGCCAACATGTCCACTAACCACTCTCTATGTGATAAAGAAACACAATAAAAGCAATTTCTCTCCTAACCCTCCCAAAAAAACATTCTCAGTAATGCTTTTTTGAATCCAGCATACCTTCTCCTAATGAGGTTTCAGTATGCCATAAATAACACTAATGAGACTCTGTCTTGCCCATGTAATATATTTCCTTAATATAGCTTTAGATTTTCTTATGTTGCATGGAAAACAGTCAGAGAAAGAAATGTCCTCAAACAGCACATTAAAACCGAAAGTACAATTAAATATAAATTAATTCAGTAATTTAATTGCAACATTGTAATTTTTAAAAATTCAGAAGAAAAATAATGGTTCAATTTTTTCTATTGGTAAATAATAAAAGTGCTGAGGGAATCAGATAATATTTAAATAAACATTAAAGTGACTACACGTGATACAAAGATACCTTTTATTGCCAGATAGATTCTGTGCTAATGAAGATAGAGTTCAAAGAATTTACCTTTGCAAGCTGAGGGACCAGTCCTGCAAGTGTTATGCAAGCAGTCCCAGGTAAGTAAAGTAAGATTTGACTCTAGTTTTTTAGGGAGGTCATAGTCTAAGTGCCTATTTCCAGCTTCAAAATACAGATACTTTAAATATCATCTGCAAAATTCAGCCCGCTAAGCAGAGGTTTACATTGGAACAATCTCTTAGGTTGACAAGCAGTATGTATTTATGCCATCTGCAGCTCCCATCATTCTACCAGCAGACCGACATTGTCTGGGTTGATTTTTTCTCCTCTAAAAGTAAGAGCTCATGGGTTTTTTCCCTAAAAAAAGACAAAATGTATTACTGCAGAAAAATTGAATTTTTATTTGGGGCAGTATAAATTTGAAGCCTATTCTGTTTTCAAATATAAACACATCTGTCACCTGTTTTTCCTCAGAAAGCAATACAAGACTTGCGCAAAATTTCAGTGGAAAGATCTGGCACACCAAATTATAGACCAGGCATCTGAACAAATGATTAAAGCAGGATGGAACTGTATGGCTAAAGATTAGTGATAAAATGACTTTACATACTTCAGGAAGGGAAAGAGATTCATGCAAACATCAGCCTATTCATCTCATTTTATTAGCATGTAAGGCTTTAGAACGACTCTTTCATGAAGGAATACCTAAAAGAGGTGTAAACAAATGGCAAAAGGCATGAAAATCAAAGATTTATCAAGAGAAGACTAAACCTAACTAATAGCTTCCTTTGGTATAATTAATTTTCAAAAGAGAATAATGACCTTATATCTCTGGACTCCAGCAAAATGATTTTATGTATATGGGAAACCCTTAGTTAAAACAGAGAAGATGAATTTAAAACAGTAACTGTAAGGGAAACAAGAAGCAAAAGGGAAGGGCAAGAAAGATGCCTACATGGCTTGGGTAAGACCTTCTCTGGAAGCCCAAGCACAGCTTCTACTGCTGGCTCCTGAGAGGGACACAAACCTCACTGGGTGCAAAAAAGGATTTTTAAGAGAATGCTATTATGCAGAAAATAAATGTTTTCTCAAAGTAAGGGAATTCTCCTAGACTGAGACACACTTAATATGTGCTGATTCTTCTTTTTATATGCAAGAGAGTTTTTCCGCTTTTTCCTAGCTAAATACGTTGATTGAACAAAAGAATATTAATCCTCCACACAAATGTTGCCTTGTATTTTTGGGTTTTCCCGGTTTATTCTAATTTAAACAGCAAAAACCCAACTGCTTATGGCACGCCTATGTGGTCTATTTTGATGAGTATGCATGAAAGACCCCCGCAAGATCTTGCTTTTGCACGTCTCCTGAAAATTCAGAGTTTTATGAAATCACAACAAAATGTTGGGACTTCAAGCTCTGAAAGCTTCATGTTTTTTTCTAAACTTCTCTAGTGCCTGAGCTTACACAACAGTTTTGAACCAAGAGCCTTGGCAGGTGTTTTTCCCATGTGTTTTTTCTGAAGAAGGAAAATTACTCCTGACAAATCAGATCCTCACGAAGGCTTGCTCAAAATCACCAATTTATTTCTACAGGAATATGCAAGAATTGAACTATTAGAAAAATCCCACAAAATTGCAAAACATGGGTCAAAATAGAGTCATGTTTTTCTCAGAAGAACTTCTTCCCCCTTTAAAATATTAGACTTTCAGCAGACAAAGCTATAAAAGTAATATTAACTGCATTTTTTCAAGACTCCACAGCCTCATGCTGGTGGATGTTTCCAGCTAAGAAAGGGGGATTTCATGATCATAAAGTCATAGTAAAATGCTGGATTTACCACATAGGACCAAACTGCAATTCATGAAATCAAGTATGAGAAAGAAGCCAACTGTAAGGGCAGCTAAGGGAAATGACAAAAGGAACAAGGCTGATCAATATTAGGATTTGATTCTGGCTCTAGATAGATAGAGAAAACATTCCCTCATGTCCCTTTCTGGCAGGCAATATTAGCAGAAGTGATGTCAAATATTGTCATTTCATATCCAGACAATTGGCATTACTACCTCATTCTCAAAGTATTATCTTGGAGAGGCATGCCTGGACATACATTGGGCCACAAATCTGACAGGACATCTCTGAACTGAGAGATGCATCTGCACTTTGTCAAACTATTTTGACTCGCTTCCAGTTGGAATCAGACTCAGGATAATGGTCCTCGTATTTCATTGAGGTTATTTATGATGTTTTTATTATTTTTTTTTTATTTTTTATTATTTTATTACGATCTTTTTATTTTCCCCCACAAGATATTGTCTTTGAGTTATTTTTTATTTTTGCATCACTGCTGTCTTTCAAAGAGCGACTTCTGAAAAAAGATTAATGAGCATTACTATTCATTCTTCTGGAACTGGGTTGCTACAGTTTAGCTACAGCCAGACTCAGGGCACCCCAATAACACCAGGAATGTGGGAGAAATTAGCCTCAACATGCATTTAATATGATGTGAATGACAGAAACCAGACAGTTTGATACTCCTGTTAAAAATAAATCTTCTTTTCTGCAAGGACTATGCTGGTATAAAATGCCCATAAGGGACCCTCTTAACCTGGGGCTCTACACAGCAGAGAATCTTGTACCAATATGCAAGGTCTGGAGAGCAAAGGGCCACTGAAGAAATCCAGAATAAGTGCTGTGTTTCACTGGGTTGATGCTCACAATAGTCAAAGCGCTCAGAAGTTAAAGGTCCTCTTCACACTTTCAAGACTACACAGTTTTTCAACTGTGCTCACATCTCTGCCTTGATGAATTCAAACCAAGCCAGCTCCAAACCACGCTGCTCCAGCAGGCTGTGCTGAAGACCCAACAGCAGACCAACCCTCACAACCAGCACCCAATATCCTCGGGATTTCAACCCTGTCTAGGACATGCCTTGCTACTAAACCTGCACCTCCCAGGTCAAGTGCCTTGGAGTTTGACCTGCCTTTGCACATTAACCCTAGACACACCACTTATGCAAAAACTGGCAAAAATCTCTTTCCCAGTTCAGAGGCTAATACTGCTTCAGCAACCACTGACAAATATAAGGTACAACAATAATAGAACTCTGCCCCCACAAACACACAGTTTCACATGCCAGATTAAATGGAATTCCTGCCAATATAGTGTTTTCATTCAGTTCTTTTCCTAACTTGCCACAAATGCAGACTCCTAATATAGAAAATAGCCACTTGATGTACAAAAATCCGAGATGAACAAGAAAATCATCTTTATCCTGCTCTTTGTAGAAGATATCTCTTGAGTAGCAGCAGTGATGGCCTATCAGAAATGAAACCTTCTACAGACCATGTGTGTCTGTCAGGCACTCATTTATGAAGAATTTAATTGCATGCTGCTTTAACTTAAATAGATACATACAATACATATTTTAAGTGTCATAAAATCTTTTAGGCTGGTTTTAGTTTAATATCAGGACTATTGGGTAATACAGTATTATTGCTTCTTCTTCAGTAAATATTATGGTAGATTTATTTCTGTAGCAGTATTTGTGGGCATGCCCTCCCTATATTTTTGACTGGCAGACATTCCTTTTCCTGAAAGACAAAAATCTGTTACAAAATGTTTTCAGACCCTGGGAAGTTCAGCATACCCCTCAGCTCATCACTGTATTAGCTCCAATACAAATAAGACATTATCTATGACACTGAACTTCATGCATAGACAAACATGATAACATACTAACTTTCTTGTGCCAGACGCTGGGTAAATTTAGGAGGAGTCCTGTGGATTCACTGAAAACAGAGCAGAATTTTAACAACAGGTTTATTCTTCTGCTTTTGCACTCAACCGTCTGTTTTTTCAGACAAACGTGAGGATCTAAAATTACTTACAACCTAAAACAAAATGCTTTAGGAAGCTGAAGAAGAAACAACCATGTCGAGAAGATAAATAACCATATTGAGAGAAGTAAGTGCAGAGAAGAGCAGCTCCAGAGTGCAGGACTGAGCTTTGGTTTGCTCACCAGTCACCACAGAATCCAAACACCATCTGAGAGAAGGAAACCCTTTGAATCCATGTAAACTTAAGGAAAAGCTTGTGAGAATGTTGTTGTGCTATTGGTACTTCCATTTTTCTTAGAAATATAATGAATAAAGTCTTTTTCAAGGTACTGAGCAATCCACGGCAACAACAGAAATCCTGACAAAGATACGGGGGTAAAAAGGAAACAAAACCAGGTATTTTAGAATTTTGCAGCAAAGTTTAGAAAAGTCCTGGCATCAAATTTTACATATTCTTTTTTTTTCATTCATACAATTTCTTCTTTTATACCAATGGTTCCAGATGAGGCATCATACAGTGAAGATACAAATGCAATCTTCAGTTTTTCATCAGACCTCTCACAGCAACATCATTTTTGAGAAGATGAAAAATTTACAGTGTCCATCTCTCATTTAAGCAGTTTCATATAAGGATAATATATACATAATCCACCAAATTGATGGCAGGATTTTTAAAATCCAGGTTTTGAGCAATATCTGGTATTTACATCTTTAAGAAAATTTACATTGCATCTCTAGTATTTCTGCTAGGTGTGCTTGTGACACATCACAAACATGCCCTTATCTGAATGCGAAATGCCTGTTATCCTGTAGACAACATGTATTTTATCATGTTGGATCAGAGCCTGCTCTGTGAAGTAGAACCCCCATTTTGTAAGAGCACATTTCTGCTTCCTACAGATAAGAAGACAGAAATCATGAATTATGTTTTTTTCTGTCCTCTGGCAAGTAGCTCCATTGCCTCTTAATGGTTCTCCACACAGAAACCAATAGGCAAGACTAATGCTTGGGATTTTCATTACCAAAGGCAAAAGAAGATGGAAAAATTGTAGAAGAGAATCAGGTTGTGGGGAAAAGAAAGACTTATAACCAGAGGCCATTTACCTTCCAAAGTAGAAAAAAGGAAAGTCACGGAACCAAGGCTCATTACTTCCTAGTATCCCGTACCACTTGTATGTGTTGGGTAAGAAATTACTGGGCCTTCTTTAATTTTCATTTTGCTCATGTTGTCCTTGAAGGAGACCATTGTTCTGCAGCAGAAGCAGGAAGAGCATGGGAGATGGGATGCTGGGCACACAGATTACAAGGGCTCTTTTGCTTATGAAGGGCACCTTAGTCTAGGATACACCCAAGAGACCTTCTGCTGGACAAAATGACAAAACAATGTGCTGGGAATGCTGAATTTACTAAAATTTTCTTCCTGAAATTACTTTATTTTATTAAATTCTTTATGTTTCTACTCTGAAAGTAAGAATTCAATCCTCCAGTTTTACTGAATCGTTAAATTTTCCTTTGTCCTTGATGATACCAAAATTCTTTAGTCCTTCTGGACAATAGTTGTTAGTTATCCTAACAGGGAAGAACTTCCAGATCTCAAAATAGTCGTCTGTTTAATGCCAATCAATCAACTTTATGTCCACAGGGCTCTACAACTAACATTTTACAAATTCTTGTTATTAGTACACTGCATTTAGCTTCAGTGTACTTACAAATAATTAATCTTTTCAACGACACTTTGATTTAAGCAAGTTGTATTATTCACCCTATTTTGCAGGCTGGAAATGAAAATGCTATAGTCTCCAAGGATGCCACAGGCAAAGCTGGGAATGAAGCTTGAGTAGCTACTCCTCACCCACCCACTATCTCACTTTTAAAAAACCAGAGAAACCTGACTGCCCACTCACTTGAATCTTAAGTTTTGCACCCATCCTGCAAGCAACCATACATTATGCAAAGCAGGCAAGAACTCAGCTCCGGACTTTTAATTTTCCTCCATCTAGGGACCAGTCCTGCTTTTCTGCAATCTCAATGCAAATCAGAAGTGTATCCATTGGAGTCATTAGCATTGCATCAGTCAAATCACCGCCAGCAGTATCAAAACTGCAATGTTTTATTTTAATAATGATGAAATACAAGCATTTTAGAATAGTCTATCATATGCGAACAATCAGAGGAAGACTTTCAAGGATTTTTAGTGGAGAAATGGTATCATCACTTATCAGTGCTAGAGTCAGCCTTTTTCTTAAAAAAAATTTAAAAAAACCTAAGGATGCAGAAATATAATCAATTCAAATTAGTATTGATTTCTAAATAATGTGGAATTAAGTTAAGAGATTTACAAACTGTAAATCACTGTTATTTAGTAAGAATCAGCAACATATGTTACATAGAATAGACAGAACCACTGATAGATTGGAGAGAGGAAATGTGCTCCCATAAAGTTGGCTATGGCACTGACATTGTAACCAAGTTCGTGTCTTACATTTGAAGTAAAAAGATAGCTGAAGAAAGTGAGGTTTAAGCCAAAACCAACTACTTTTCATAGTCTTCTCTAAGCAAGATTAGAACTATATCAAAAACCAAACAGAAAATCCAGACAAACTCCCAAGAGGTCAGGCAAAGTACTGTGGATTTCTTTCAGCTTAATTGAGACCTGAATTTTGCATCATGCCTGTGATGTACTCATACAGGAGTCTTAAGGGAGATGCAGGGAATAATATCCAATCAGGAAATGGTGGTATAGAGGTGTAAATTGGTGACCTCTATAAGGCTACACAACTTGACTGTTACTAAGCCGAAAGTAGAACACAAATCACTGGGACTTTTATTTTCAAGACAATGATGTCTCACATATTCAGAGATGGCCTCTTACCATGACTAAATCTAGAGGATTGCAAATATTTTCATTTTATACTTTTTATGTGTGTCTGTGATATCTGCTTTCCAAAGCTGATTTCACTTCCTTTTTAAAATTTATGTTGAGAAATACCACTTATAGACAGCTCCTGTGAAATCCTACCATGCAGTACAAAGCTTTATCCATATACTGGGGGTGATTTAAGGTTCCTCTTGGAACCACCCAAACAGCATGTAAAATCCAAGCCACTTCCAAAGTGTCTACTCTCATAGATGAGGAATGAGGAAATCAGTCTTTTTGTTGAAATATGCAACCAAGAATCATGAAACAGAGGCTCTAAGTGTGTTATCAGCATTTCGATAACACAGTGCTAGGTGTTATACTTTCCACAGAAAAACTCATCCAAGACAAGCTTTTCAGGAGCAACTCAAGAATCTGCCTCCAATTTCCAAAACCGATGCAATTTTCAGAAAGTTTTTTGTTTATCTTTGGGCTAAAATGTGGAGAAAAGTACTTGCAATCACCTGCATGACAGCTTCTCCTGCCCTGGTTTTCCTATCCCTGAATGAAAGCAGAATAATGCTATATGGCCATCAACATATTTCATTAACTCCTGCCTAAAAAAGACCTTGGATTTAGGATGCTGGAGAAATAGACAGACCCTCCATAAAGCAAGAGCTAAGTGAAGAAACAGAGCTGCTTATGCATTCATTTCACTGCTTGAAAACTACTGTTAAGGGACAACAGTCATGTCAAACACACATCAAGAGCTGTTATGAAACATCGGAGGCAAAACTCCGCACTCACTGTGGGGATTTACGTATGTCCCAAATTCCAGCTCAGTGACAGTATCTGCAATCCCAGACTGTGTCACAGATTCTTCCTACTTCATAAACTCCTGTGGTACATATGCATACAAATGTGTGCCTGCATATGAATTACATATACAGTCCTGTGCTCAGTTTATGTAAGTAAAAAGTGAGCTGAGAGTATTTTTCAGGGGACAAGCCACCCTTCCCCTGCTGCCTCTTACAGAGATTCTCACAGAGCAAGCAAGCACTAGGGAAACTAGTGCAAAATATGTTCTGCCTCTGAGCACTTGGCTACTCTCATCTCTGGAATTAGAGTTATGACCATCTCAAATATCCAGATGAGAGGCCACGGAAAATGTTTTAAAGAAACACAGAGTTATCACTACTTACACATTCCAGACTTCTGTTCAGCTGCAAATACATTAATGCAAGCAAGAAAAGAAGAGTGTGATGTGGGAAAGGAGGCTGTCTACAATTTATCACTGCTGTGCAGACATGCCCTGAGAAGAGAGCTGCGCTGAAAACCCAAATATAGGAACATCTATATTAGCAGCAGTTATTTCTGATTTGGTCTGAGGGACTTTCCAAACTCAAGGGGCTCACAATGAAGGACTGGCCAGCCATGAAGAGCCTGCAGTAAAGCTGAAAGGACATGTAAATTGCTCTGATATCCCAACAGACTTCTGCTGTTTCAGGGATGCTATTCTAATCCCAAGAAGCAAAGAGGCCCATTTTCTGCTTTGCTCACTAAGGGAGCAGGTTCCTATTTGGGCTTTATCAGGGGATTTTTATCTGACAAATTACAGCTGATAATTCAATTTGATGCAATTTCCTAAAAATGCTGAGTCTGAACGGGATCTGATTCTCAGCTGGGAAAAGTCACTGCTTCTGAGTAAGATCCAAGCATGAAATGGGTTAAAATTCATAGGGAAAAAAAAAAAAAAAAAAAAAAAAAAAAAAAAGAGTATATTCTCTATTTTATTAGGGCATTAATAAAGAAAGGCATACAAAAATTATAGTTTTCTAAAAGGTCAAAAGACAGCTCTCTGATCCTTAGAACATATTTTGCACAAAATTGAAAAATGATAAATAACTTGGGGAAATAACTCAACCATATCTTCTTCGATGCCTAAAAAGACTGCCTTTGAGCTTTTTGGGAATTAAACATTTAACAGCAAAAAATGAAAAAACCTGTCAATATTTTGTGAACCAGCTAAATGAACAAAAGCTGTCGAAACTGGCCCTCTGAAATTGCTTTCACTACTAAGTATTTCACAATTTTCCTTCCAGGTTTTCTTGTGTACATGTAATTCAAAGCAGTTTTTCTAAAATCAGGTTCTGTCTTGCAATACACTACTTTTAAGCCTTTACTCTTAAGTATCTGTATTGTATTACCTATATATAAAATTGTGGAGTTTTTCAAACTTTCCTTTGTCTTTTCCTCTGTGTTCAACTTCGGTCTCTCATCTCTGACTTACAGGACTTTTCTCCAGCTCTAAAAACAACATGTTTTCCCCCCATCTAGTCTCAGAGTCGTTTTCCAACCACAGAGTGTCTCTTCCCAACTGATCACAGGAGTAACTCCAGCCTAGTGCTCCAAGGGCCAATGTTCAGCCTTAGAAGTGGAAAGAAGAAAGACATACACTTACCACAAGTGAAAAAAAAAATTCAAAAGCAAACTCTAATCTCACTATCTCCAGTTGTTCCCAGTCTGTGGTTTAATTTACTGCTGGGTTAGCAGGGTGTTCCACAATGCCTCTCATAATTACTTTCTCGAGGCTCTAATTCAACTGCAATTACCCACTGCGGAAGTTAACAGAATCGGATCACAGCTCTGCTAAGATCCAACTGAACCACCTGAGCGAGCAGCTGGCCAGCCCCCAGAGCTTATTCCCTCACTAAGGTGAATCCAGACCTTCCTGATCCATGTGGGGAGACGATCTCCTAAGGGACTCTTCCGCCTACCCATCCCGGACATCCTGCCTCGAAATCGAAAGAATTATTTTTGCAAGAAAAGAAATATTCATGTGTAGTTTTTTATGTGGACTAAAGAGTTACAATAACAAAGCAATCCGGCAGAGCTTCCTTTCACACCCACAGCTGACCAGCTGGGTTCATGGCTCACAGCTGGCCAAATGATCTAGATAATTAAAGAAGAAAAAAACCTCTCTTTGTTGTTCAGGGATTTCAAGTCTGTTTCATCAAGAACATTATGTCCTTGATCTATCTCTGCTCTTTTTTGACTTTTTTTTTAACTGCCAGATTTAAAGGCCAGTATGACTCTATGAAAACTGCCTATCAGCCATCACGGGCCATACCTACATAAAAGAAATGTCAGGACAGGAGGCTCTCTAACGAATGCTCAGTAGAGTTCCCTTCACTCACAAAAGGCCATATACTTATAGGGCAAATGTTTATGGGTAGCTCCAAAATGCCCACTATGGGATCGGGGGTAGCAAAGCAGCAAATGCAGTCCACATTCAAACAGCCCACTGCTCTGCCCTGCTCCCCCTGCTTAACCTTAAGCATATGGATTATTGTGTCTACACTAACGTGCTTTCTGCACCACATGTGGGGGTCTGGCCATGCACTCAGACCCATCACAGTCTCCACAGATCCTACGGAATTCAGCAGTGTCAACATCAGTGTCTGCTGAAGCAGCTACTTGTCGGGGAAGGACTGAAAAAGGCAATGGTACGGATTAATTTATCTCTGCAATCTGCTTTGACTGTCACTTTGCTTAATACCCAGCACCCCACACAACTTTCAGCGCAGGCCCAGGCTTATTGCATTTCAGGAGGACGCAAGCTTATGGCACAAAAATGTATTTACTTGATGACTTAGCAAAACCCTCTTCACACATTTTGACTGCAGAACCAATGTCCAAAAATGTACGCTCTGCTGGCAAACAAGAAGAAACTTGCGCACATTAAAAAGATTTCAATTATACAGCAATTGCAGGAGGAGGGGAGGAAGAAACTGACTTACGAATTTCAGTGTGAAAAATGGCTTGTAGCAGGATGACTTTGCCAGGACAACATACCCTGTAGCACATCTCCATAGTTAAGTGGTGCAGAATTGTCAAGTAATACAGCGCTGCTAACAACGCTGTCATACAGACGCTGTTTAGTCAGCAACTGCACCTCTATGACACTCCACACTTGGTGAATGCTCAGGTTCCCAAATGAAATGTGATACCTTGCTAATGCAAAAGACAGCCTAAACCACACTACCCCCCACGTGCACCTGACTGACCTTAAATTCGGTGCTTTTCATGATTAACCTTCTAGCAATTGGAAGATTTACCCTAATCCCACTTAGCTATTTATTTTCAAAGTGTACAAACTCTTTATGTCGGCACCGTTACTGCAGCTGACTGCACAATTTCTTCCAGTTTTCAGAAGGCAAACAATACAGTTTCAGATGCACTTGGCTTCTATCTCCACCACTTGACCTCCCTAATTTAGAGCACAAGCCCCCAGCGTGGCAGTGGTGGTGTCTTTGCTGAGCTGTTGCTCTATGATAGCTAATACACGCATACATTACTGCTGACATTTAAAAACATTCATAACAGTTTGTGTGAGTACATGGTAAACAGATGCTATGGGACTTTTTACCCATTATCAGTCATCTCTGAAGACTGCAGTAAAGTGACAGGTTGTTTGAGACTCTTCGGTCTAACAGTGAGAGATTTATTTTTAATAGAATATTGATATTGTGGCACAAAATACCATTTGGTGTTTACTTTTTTTTTTTCCTCCTAGAGCTGCAGTTTATGGGGGTTTTTTAAGCTTTTGCAAGCCTCTGTTATATCTACTACTCTATTTTTTATGAAAAAAAAGTTAGAGACTTTTATGAACTCTCTGATTAAAGTACCTCCATCTGAATGTAGATTAAAAGTTCCAACACCTGAGAGCATTAAAACCAATGAATATTTATATAGAAAAACAGCAGATGAATGCACTTTAAATCTTCAATGCAAGTCTAGTCATGGGGTTTATCTTATTTTAGGGCTTACTTTTTATTAAAATGAACTCTTGCATATTTACACTACAGAAATAAATTTTATTTGCAAGCACAATACAGTAAGAATCTTACAAATTGATGGCCTTGGTGAAAAGTAAATGTACTCCTCAAACTAATTTATTTCTTTATCAAGTATACATTTAAGAGGATTTTCATTGTAGGCTGCTAACACAGTTTGGTGCAGAGTAGGTGCGTTCATTGGAGCTGATTCTGATTTCACACTCATGTAAGTCAAGGAGTGTCCATGGAGCTACATTAACCACATCAGTGTAAGACAGTGCTCCTTTGGCAAGGACCATTGTATATTGTTATCCACTGGACTTCTATATTTGTGTTATACCACATGCACTTGGTTGTTGCTACAATTAAAACCAAGTAACACTGCACTTTGAAGTTGCCATCTTTCCTAATAGAAGACAACGAAAGTGAGCAGGAACCAGTCACCAAACCAGTTTTTCCCAGAAATGGTATGGGACTGCAAGGTCAGCCCACACTCTACAACCTTCTTGAGCGCTGACTCCAAACCTGCCTCGCTCAGCACATGTAGTAAAACTCATCATCACTGACCCAAGTCCCACGGCAAGAGAACCATCTACAGAAATGATGCAGCAGTGGCAATGAAGGTGAACACAGACTTCTGTTTTGCACATAAAGAAGCTCCTAGGCTCTCTGCATCCTTCTAGTGGCAAAAACCCCACTCACTCAAAAATTTGTTCTTCATTTGAATGGGAAGAAATACATGGTTTCAGGGAGCTGCAGCAGCACAACTGAAAAAGAAATCTTGTTGCAGCCCAAGTACCTTTTAGCAAACCCCTTTTCTCTTCAGATCTTGTGCTTTGTAAGAAGATTTGTTGCACAGTCTCCAAGCCTATGCTGTTCTATTTTGGTTTTAAATGTAACCTTAGAAATAAATGTTTACAAATCAGCTCATTGTGTCTTTGTTTTGAAGCTTAAAGCTTCACTTTGATTGCTGCCTTTTTGACATTTTGCATAGGAAATATGTTTGCATGTTCACAGCACTATTGAGACAGCAATTAGATCACCATATTCCAGCTGTTACAAGGTTTTGTAATGCATTTTCCAATAAACATTTTGAAGAAAACAGAACTATTTTAGTATGTCAAGCAGATACATTGAGATTTTTTTTGTTTAGCTTTTTCTGTCTTATGTTTTCCGGCTTGTTACCATACTTTTTTACATTCTTCTATTTTCCTTCCTTTAATTCACCCAAATAAAAAGGGTCAAGTTTTCAAAAGTAGTACATGGTTGGAGGAGTTCTGATTTTGGGGACCTGGGAAGCTGAGCCAAGACAATTTTCAGAAAATCAACCTTTTTGTCTTATGCTACCAAGCACTACAACTGGGACAGCTTTTAAAACACTTGCTATTATTTCTCTGATCTTCTTTAAGCAGGAACATTTTTACCATTTCCAAGAACTGTCTACCTACCCAGTTTCCTTCCGTCCTTCCTCAATAATTCTTTTCACTTCAAAAAAGAAAAAATACACTTTTCTTCCCCTGCCTGTTAAAATGAAATGTCCAACTCCCTTGACACTGAAATAATTTCCAGCTGTGCAAGAGAACATGTGCATTACACACCAAGGCAAACAGCATCCAGGCACAAGGGGCAAAGGCAACGGGACCTGAGCCTTGGTGGCCAAATAGATCAGATAGAGTCTTGGTTGTGAAAACCTTGGTCACCTTTTCTAACTCAGATCATGCCATTCAATAACCAAACTCATGATGTACACAAGGCAGCAGCAGTTGCCTTGGTGAAAGACAAACAAGATCTGAAACCTCTTGCTTTATGCTTAGGATCAGATAACAATTCTTTTTTCTTCTTCCTCTTACCTGGTGTTTAATACTTCCTTGTATAGATTATTAAATCCAAGAATTCCTCCTTTGCATTTATTTTATTTTTTTCTAATTCCTGACCTCATGTGTCATTCTTTTTTGTCTTCTCATTTTCTTACACAGGAATTGCTACAAAAATTCTCATACTTGGTGCTTCATGCAATAAAAGGTAAGTCTTGTTCTGTCTAAATTTAGTGAATCAAGTTCAACTGAGATGGCTGAATTATCTTCTGTGGTTTTGGATTGATCACTTTGAATTTGGTATATTCTAAGGAGATCGATACCTTGATTAAATTTTTGAGTGCTGTATATAATATTCAGGGTGTAACTGGATGCCTTTTCCTGATAGTAAAAATTCTGATAAGTACTGAGAGAAGAAGTTTTCCAAAAGACTATGCAGCTATAGTAGGAAACAATCAATCCTCCTCAATCAATTCCAGTATTTCAGAGCTACTTGTCAACTATTTATTTTATGGCAGTTGTTACAAATGTAATAGTAGTAGTAGGACAGTGAAACTTGCAAACCTCTTGGGAGGTTTCCTGTTAACTTCCAAGTAACTTCCACACTTGCACAGATGCTCAGAGTGATTCTACCATACAAGAGGTTGGTACATACAACCAAAGAAGAGCAAAGCCTAGGGTCTGCACAGGCCAGAGTTTATGCCAGCCCACTGCTTCGAGAGGATTGCCATTGCTCCATCCAATTCAAGGTCTCTCAATTAGAAGTGCAAACATATGAGAGCTGCAGCAGAAGAGTTTATTTTAAGTTTCCCTCTCATCTTTGAGGAAAATGAGCCATTATAAATTCTGCAGCTGCCTGTCTATCACTGGTGGGACAGCACTAAGCTGAGGCCATTTCAACCTCCCTCGGGTTTCAAAATAATTATGCATGATTTTGTCACATCAAGATGAGTTTATTTGCAATTCCCAGGCGTCGTGCATGTCCAACGCAACCTTGCAGAGCACTCCACTGCTGATAACTTAAAAATACTCCTTGTAAAAAGGGTTTGCTCCTCATATATTTCACCCAGTTTGAAACTAGTACCTTAGTTGGTAGTTAAACAAAAGTATTGATTTTAAAATTGCTCTTTTAACCTACAAAGTACTACATAGCCTATGATCAGTGTCTCTTAACTTTATGTTCTTGGAATCTGCTGAGGGAAATCCATCACTGGCAAGTGGTAGGAAGTAATAGCTTTTCCTCAGGAATTCTTTCTTGGAAATGCAACAGGTAATAGTAAAAAAAGTTAAAGCAGGCTAACAGTACATGTTTTATAGTATATTACAAGGTTCTTTTTATTGTTCTTATTGTCTAATGAATTCTGTGACAACTTCTACATTCCAGTATTGTTTTATTACCAATTAGTTATGTAAAATACTCAAAGACACAAAGAACAAATGACAATATAACCCAGCAAATGCATAGTAGTGAGGAGACTTTAACTCTTGCATCCTAATTATCTGTATGATGAAAGAAATCAAAATGGTTTCTGCAGCTGGCAGATACTCCAGGTTGTTTTTTCAATAGCCTGATTATCAGAGTAAAGTGGGAAAAAGTCTGAAGGGAAAAAAGCAAACCTGGAAGGTAACTCATGTTATTTTAACCTCATAAGCACCAGTATCTTTAAGACAATTAACACAAAAGAGTAGCTATTAAATGATTTAGGCTGTCTTCTGGTCTAAAGGTTTACTCTAGATCTACTGGGACAACTCTTTGTGTCATCTCAACAACAGTCCCTGAAGGCTGGGATCAGAACACAGCATTCTCTTGGTTAAAAGGGATGAGAAACCTCAACTTGCTTATGAAATCCAGACAAAGAGGATCCATGTAATATAATCAGTTCAATTCCCTCTCATCCCATGTCTTGCACCTGTACATACTCTTGAAATTTTACTTTGCTGAGACTTAATAATTAATTAAAAAGAATTGGAGCCAGACATCTATCAGGAAGATATCTGTAGAGAAGCTTAACAATCCCAGAAGAGGATGTTAAATTCTGAGAGAAATTATCAGGACCAGGCTCTAGAAAAAAGCTGCATCATTAGCCAGGACAGTCTACATAAACTGGATGATCAATACTATATTTAGCCCTTCTACTTCCTGAAATTATTGAGAATGAAAACATGACCCATGGAATTCACACATCCCCAGTCATTGATGCACTGATTGTTGGAACAACTGTGACAAGGAAGCATCACCTGGTGACAAACGCATTCATCTGGAAAGAAAGCAAGCTGCTGCTTAGAGCAAGACTTTTGGTTTTTGTTTGGATATGCCATTACAGGAACTAGAAAATGCTGAGCCAGGAAACTGTGAGACAGTTCAAGAAAGAAAAGATATTAGAGGACCAAAGGAATTTGACAGAAAATGCATCCCTTGTTATTGTGGGCTACTACATTAACATTACACCAGCTGGGCAGCCTCTAAGAGGTGAAATATTTATGTTCAAAATATTTAAGATTAATACAAGTCTTGTGTAGAGGGATAAGTTGCATAAATGCTATTCAGGAACCTCCAAGGAAAGAACTGACAGGTAAAAAGGTATGAGAAATGAGCAGATGGACCAACAGATATGAAAAAAATCAGTTACAAGCAAAGTATGTGAACATTTCTGAAGCTTTCAAATGGAGGAGGTGAATCACACAGACCTTACAGCTGTCATAACAAATTACTCTGTCCCAAAATTGAGGAAATCATTTGATAGCCAATTACCTGAAATAATTAAAAAGGGATAAGAAGTTAAGTCATCTACGGGAACAAAACAACAACCATTTCTAATATTCTTGACACTCCTCTTTTACTGAGATCTCCTCTCCACATCAAGTTCAAGCAATTCATCTTCACAAGCTGTGCAGTTTTGACCCTGCCTGCATGTTGATGTCCTGATTGCTGATACCTCTTCCTGCTGCCTTGGCTGGCCCATGTTCTCTGTCAATGTCCCTTCGTGTCTCTCTCTCCTTCTTCCCCTCCTTCAGGAGCAGCACACCTTCCCCTTTTCGTGTCACACTCCTCCTCAAAGTCATTCAACAAAACACAGTAGGAAGCTTTTTCATAACACACCAGAATAAGACAAAAATCCAAAAACCCTGAACCACCAAATCTTTGTCTAATCAACTAACACCTTGTAAAGATACCGGACAACCTCCTGCTGTGGGGTATCAAGCTCAGTGCCTGCCAGGACTAATTCCTTTAACTCAAACTTGTCATGTGCTCAGGGATAGGGAAAAGGAAGTTTTTGAGCTCTGAGGGGCTTAGGAATCCATATGTCTCACTATGAATTCCTCAGTACACTATCTTTTAAACAACAAAAAAGCAAATGCTCCAGCCAGATCTGAAACACTCCAAAGAAAAAATGAACAGTTTAATTTAGTACTTTGCATTGTACAAAATGAAAAATTCCAATAGAATGCTGTTACAAGGAAGCATTTGCTAATAATGCTTCTTACTCACTTGTTTAGAGAAAAAATTGGCTGTTATTAGACGAGTTTCAGAGACATGTGGAACTGCAGTCATACGAATGCAGAGGCTGGAACCTGGCATTAATTTCAGTTTGCTGGTTTACTGCATCTTGTACGTATCTACAAGAGAGCTGTATTTTTGCACTCACTATTAGAAAACCTATTACAGAAAAGTCATTTAGGATGAACACCCTGCACTCGTAGCCATAGGTGTCTTCTTCAGCTAAATTAAAAACCATAGTCTTTTCAGGTCATATAAATGATCAAAATTTTAGTTACAAATTACACCATAGTAAGTGTCAGCATCTTTTCCACAGATTTAGCATTGTTTGAAGATAAACTGAAAGAGATCGGTGCAATACTTAATTGAGCTCTCAACAGCATCATTGATAAAAGAGTATTAGTAGTCTTCGACAAAGACTTTATTGATAGCTACTAAGAGGCCATACAGCAATGCTTCTAAACAGAGTGGATCAAATTTTCTCTGGTGCCCTAAGGCCTTTTCTATTGTTCTTGTGGCATAAAGAGGCTTAAAGACAGCAGACCTCAAGCTCAGGGATATTTCCTGAGAAACAAGATTTCTCAGGTAATAAATAACTGCAACTACCTCTGTTCCTCAGCATATTAAGTACATGAAATACAAGTGATGCTCTACTCTGTGTCTCTCCTGCCAACAGCTACCAAGGTAAGGGTTCAAACAAAATTCAGATAGTCTGAAGATCTCAGCCTCTGGCCAAGCAGAGAAACTACCACAATTAAAACAAAATCAGAAACAACATAGATAGGGGCATATTCGTTGCTGCTTCTTTTTGCACACAAAGGGATGGACAAACTAAGTAGTGAGGCTGCAGTCACATTCTAAAGTTCTGCTGTGTCAAAACTCTGTTTTCTGGACAGATTAAGCTGCCAGATACTACTTTGATCCTAAGATTTCTTGAACACAGTAGGGTCATCAAGAAGTGTTCAAGCTCCTTACAGAGGATGAAAATGACCCCTGTGATGTTACTGCTCTCAACAGAACAAGGGCAAAACAGGATGATGAATACTTCCATTTTTTTTTCCCATAAGATCTGGTATTTTCATTTTTGCAGGAAGTATATTGAACCCGTACAACAGACGTAAAAGATGTTTATGTATTCTATGGAAACAAACCTGCATCTGAATCTATTCTTGCATTTTTTACAGAAAATCTGATGGTACAATACTAGTATTCCATTGTAATTCACTGATTCCCAGCAGAATGAATGAGTATCTTTCAAGAAAGCCCTTGGAAATGCTGATGACTAGCGACTATTGGTACAAACCAGTTTTACACATCATAGAAAATCAGTTACTCATAGAAAGCATGACAGATACAGAATATTCTTACTGTAGATGGGAAAAACATTGTGCACTATGATCGGTAAATCGATAAATATCCAACAAATCAGCAACACAAACAAGATGAGAGAACTTTATTTCATCTTCAATCAAAGAGTAAGATATATATACACTGGGTGAGATAGCAGTAAAATAGCTACAGTTCTAATTTTACACTCATCTAGTAATACAGATCCTTTACATTTCAATACTTTTTTTTTCTCTCCTTTGTGATCATATTTGTATCTGCAGAGCTTTCAAGCCCAGGACACAAGCTGTGAAATATGTTAAGCTGTTTGTTTGGGTTTTTTTTTAAATAAAACAGAAGAATAACAATATAATGCTTTAAAAATCAATATACTCTTTTACATTTAAAGTACCTTAGGATAATATTTTAAAACCAAAGTAACAGCAAAAATGGACTGGATTCAGGTAATAGAAAGCAAATGCCGAGGTCTACAGCTAGAAAGAAAATGCAGAGGTATGTGTAGGCTAAAGAAGCCTACATATACATACAGCCCTCTAACTACAAAAAGGACATGGATAAGGTTTTATGCAGTAGGGATTTAAGCAGCACTTCTGCAAGTACTGGGATTTTTTTTCAAATCCACAATTTAACCTTCATCTAAGAGCTGTCATATGTCCCAGCTTCCCCAGGCATGACCTCTTTTTCCACCTGAAAGTTTATTTCCAAGTGACAAAAGAATTTGGCCAGATGCCTTGGACATACAAATCTCTACAGCCCCAGAAATGGATGTCAGAAGTCCCATGCAAATGGTTTCAGAGCATGTGAAAGCCACCTGTACAGGCCCCTATGCCCATTACTCTATCCAAGAAATGATACACAAAACAAGGGTAAACCCTGCTCCCTTACTACGTAGGAAAAAATATACTAAAGCAAAACCTATTTGTAGCTGGACCCACAGCAGCAAAATTCAAAATTTTTGTAGTGTTCTATCCATATAAAAATGCAAGTTTGAGGGAAAGAGACAGAAATGCACGTGTAATTTTCAGATCAGAAGGGGCAGTATAGAAATCTTTACTAGGCAGATACATGACATCATTTATAGCCCTCCCCTATGACAGCAGACAGAGCTGCTTTGCTCTAAGTGAGAATCTCTGGTGCCTTCTGCTTCAATGCTTCAATCACCCTTCTAGAGTGTGCAATGCACACATCTGGAGACTTAGAAACTGTCCTGCCCAGCCAGCAGATATCTTCCAGCACTGGGATGGCTACTGATCAGCTATTCCAGTGGCAGAAACGACCACATTTTTATCTTTAGTACTTATTTCTAAATTACATTATTATCTTGTCTAGACATCATTACATTATTATCCATGCCTTTGCCAAGACAGGTTAGACAAGAAGATCTTTGAGGGCCCTTTCAACATGGTGTTCTACAGGCTACAGTTCTCTAATCTGTACAGCATCCTAAAAGTAGTGAAAAATCTCAAACTCTTTATAATTTGGAGCAACACAAAATGATTGACATGCTTATCAAAACAAGCAGCTCAAGATTTTACATTTGTTTTCTAGTTGCTCAAGTATTTCTACAGACACTACTTAGGTACTAGCATATGTTTTGAGAAAGTCATTTTCCCACTGTATGCTAGGTTGCATGCATTACAGTTTGTACTTTTCTTTAAAAAGAAATGTGAGACTACTGAGATATTATTGTACTCCACATTTACCCAGTTACTCCTTTTTTAACCAGACACATTTGTCATTCTGTTGGAAAAATAAGTGTTTGATACTTATCATATGCTCACAGACATCAGCCATGGTTACTATTTAAAATGCAGGGTAGCTGAAGAACCCTTTTATTATTTATGTTTGCTATGTCTCCACTCATACTCTACTTCTTGCTAAGGGAATAAGACCAGTGGCAATAAGGGCCAAACTCTTAGACTTATAAATACAGTATTTTCCAAACTTCTTGCACAGCTGACTATTGGGCCTGCATGTGTAACCACAGTGACTGTAAACTCTTCATTTGTGAGCTGCTGAGAAAGAGGAAATTCCTGCTGGGACATCCCCAGCACATCTCCCTCTGACATTCTGGCTCCATGCATGGATGGGACCTACCCAGATGATGGTAGTGCTACTTGTTCATGTGGAAAGAGCCTGACACTGGTGCAACAGCCTGCAAGGAGCATTGCTTCACCTGACAGCAAACAAGCAGCCTGTGCAGGCATGGTGGTGGCTGCCTACAGCCATGCTGAAACAGATCTTGATACCCTCCCTCTGAATGAGTCATGCAGTGGGCCAGGGGATGAGCACAGAGCTACTTGTGAGACAAGGCATTTTGCAGTGGAAGGTTCTGATTTTGTCTATTCTTTAGTGTTTTACAGAACAACAGACAAACAGAAAAGAAAGTGAATCTGTTTCTGTATTTGATGCAGTTGACTAAGTTCTTGTAAGTTTATATCAGAGGAAAGCAAACTGCCAGGAGGCTATGTAGAAAGACTTAAACAACATTAGACATCTCACAAAATAGGTCTATTTCAGGAGAAAGATATATTCATCATGTGTCTGCATATGGTGCTCAACATGAGAGTCTAGATCACAAGGCCCAACCAGAGCTGCTTGGTCCATGACAACCTCCCTCAACTCTTCCAGCCCAATTCAAGAATATCAAAATAGAAGTCTAGAGTGACACACATCATCCAAACTTGCTTCAATATTTTTTAGATAAAAAGAGGAATGCCGGGGGGATCTAGATCTTCTGCCTTCAGCTAGCTGTAGCATGGGAGCTGTACATGGCAGCTGTAAGCATGAAAACCTTCTTTTGGGTGGTTGCCCAGCTGAAAACACTCACTGGCAGAGGTGAAAGGCCCCTGACTCACATTTCCAGTTCTTCAAAATACCCATTTGTCAAAAAGTGGCATAATAATTACCATGCTCCTTGTTCAAGGCAAACACTGTATTCCTTGTCCTCCAAAGTCCCTTCCAATCCCCATTTTCAGAGCATCTCCCAGTGATTAAGTTGGAAAGTAGGGAAAGCACTCATGATGCTCCCAAACTTTGATTTGCTGCAGATAGAGCAAAGGGAAGAAAAAACTTTCCTGCTGAAACATGACCCCACAAAATCCACCCTCCCCTCTGCCTCCACCTCCAGACCACTCCAGCCATCCTAAACACACAGTTCCACTTCCTATTTCAGCACAGGCAGCCCATCTTCCCCCATCCAGCCTCCTCTGCACTCTGCACCTCTTCCTCCTAACAAGGGCAGCCCAACCAACACGTGTGTGTTGCTTCCTGCTGGGAGAAAAGGAGGTATTCCTCAGAAGTCCCTTGTGGCAAGCACCAGCATGTGCCATGTGGGTTATCTCCCTCTCTTACATGGCTCTACCTAGAGCACACCACAACTTCCTTACACTTAGCAAGAAAATATCACTACTCTCTGTGACTCCCTACAGCTCTTCAGTTGCATGCCAGTGAGAGCCTTATCCCTCCTTGGTCTGTTCTACTGCTCAGGGGCCTGCCATCTTCTTCTGTAGCTAATTCCATGAAGCTGCCCGCAAGGAAGGATCCCAAAAACACTGCTTACCTTAACCTGCAAGCTCCTAAATTAACAGCTTTTGCAGGGGGCACTGCTAATGACCAGAACCAGCTCTGTTGTGGCTGGCCTTGAATCTGCTCAGGAGAAAGGACTTTGTGAAAAACAGTATCCATCACTCCTGAAAACTGCCTGGCACAGTGTGATAAGTTCAACTGCAGACCACATGCATTTTCTGGCTTTGAACAAATAGCACAAGTCAATTCTCTATAAATTCAAAATGCATATTAGAACAAGGAAACATATTTTAAGTGGGTTTCACATCTCTTTTTCACCCTAACTGCTGGAGACTAAGCCTGCCACTTCACTGTTTCATTCTTTTGCCACATAACGAGACATGAAGAGAGTTCATTGCCTTTTGTCACCCCCAAATCAACTGGATGAGACAAAAGGAAACAACCTGTGCCTGAACTGGGATTTTGAGGGGTAAGGGATGGCAGCAGGGGGAGGGCATATCAGCTTCTTAATTGTGCTTCCTGAAAAATGCTGCTGTAGAGGAAATTACTGTAGAGAAATGCTGTAAGCCATGTAAGAGACAGAAATGAAGAAAGCAAGACAGTCTGAAAGAAGCCACCATACTGCAACCCACTGAGGGAGCTGAAGAAATAAGAGGCATTTTTGTACTCTGAGTGGCCTAAACAAATAAATTACAGTCTTGATAACCTTTTATTTCAGAGCTGTGCCATTTGTACTACTCCAGTTGGATTGTGTCATTCCCAGGATAAATCCTCAATTGCAAGGGCTTTAAAATCGAGCTATAAAAATTTCCTCTGGGCAGAAATCTGGCAAAATGTAGCACAATGGAAAAAAGAAGCAAAGGGAATCAGTCTAAAAATAGAAGTGAGTAAAAGAACTTGGGAACCTTTAGGTGGACAATAATTTGTCAACTTTTCTCCCTTGCACTCTGGTAAGCAAAAGAGAAGATGGGGGCCACACTGGAGAGATATGAAAGCTTGCCTGCAGTTCCTGAGAGAAGCACCTTCACTGCCAAGGTTTGGGAAAACAGGACAGTGGCCAAAATGTCACTGAGTGAAGGAGGTCTCAAATTGGGAAGTATGAGGCAGGCTGATATATGCGACAAGCTCCTCAGCCCCAGGTGATTACCCTATCCAAAAGCCACCTCAGAAGCTGAGTCATCCGCCTCCTAAACTTAAACTCAGCCTGCCTAAATCTCACCTACATTCCTACTCCTGCTGTTTCCTACTTGCTGCCTCCACATTTAAACCTTGCTGTGGTTTTCTCTATCCCTGCTGAGATGCCTTCAGAGACACCCTGCTTGGAAGCACTAGGCATGAGGCTGACTCTGTGCTTTATTACCTCATAAAAGCTTAGTTTCTCTCCATAGCTTAGTTTTTATGTGCAAATTAAAATAACTTTTGTTTAAGTTTGCTGCTACCAGAACAACACAGACATGGCTGGGAGAGCAGATTCATAACTAGTGGAAAGTTAGTCCACTGAGCATTCACCCCATGACAACACCCAGGGCAATGCCTAAATTATCTGTATTTACAAGAATAAGAAATAATGCCCCAAATATACCCAGAATAGGTGGCAGCACTGAAGAAGCATGGAAATTACAGCGGAAAGTGAAAACAAAAGAAAAGCTAATCCTGTACAACCTGTTCCTCCTCCAAAGTTGGGCAGACTGTCCTTGAAATGGAAGGGCTGCTTGGAAAACACAACACAGCCCCAGAGCATCTCACATACTACAGTGCCACACAGCCACGAGGGGGCTGAAGGTGACACTGTCAAGCCTTGCTGATATCCATCCTATTTTTAAAACTGCCAACAGAGCTCAAGTTGGCTTACGACCTCCAGTCCCCTCCCATGCTCCTGAGGAACCATGCACACAGGAGGGACAGACGCACTGGCAACAGCTCTGCCTGTATGACAAGGCAGAAAGGCACAGGCCAGACGTGGTGCTGTGCCCATCCCCATGTGTTGTCAGGGTTAGGCTCTGACTAATTTTCACAGAGGCTTCTCAGTGTGCCCACAACCTGATGGTAATGCAGTTTCTGGGCAACAAGAGGAGCTGCAGTAGGCAGGAGCTTGCTTGACCAAGCACACTGCCTCTGAGCAGCATTTCAGTTTGTTTTGGGGTATTAGATGAAAAAATAAGGAGCTGAGCTACAGTCAGTGTTTAAAAATAAACAAATTGCCAATGTCAAAGCCTCTGTAAAACTGCAAGCCGAAGGTGAAGTTTTCTATACAGGGGAAAACAACATTCAGATTTTAAACACGTTTTAGTTCTAGTAACTTAAGGTGTCATTATTAGCATACTCAAAGAATATGAAACAAATAAACATATTTTCTTATCTTCAAGCATTCCTCTAATAATATAATGTTTCATACACGTGAGGAATAACGCATTTAGGTGTTGGCCGCCAGAGTTAATGACATCAGGCACTGATGAAACGTCTCGGCATGCCCCAAAGTTACGCAAAATAAAGAACTACTGATTTGAATTGCATCCAACTCTGCAACTCTCTATCTTCAGGGCAATCCAAGAGTAGATTTTCTTGAATGTTTTTCATTAAATGCCATCGTGCCATGCTAGATAAGAGATTCTATTTGGACTAGCAGCTACTTCCAATTTTCACCCCAAAATAAAAGAGGGTTTATCAATTCCAATCAGTTTTATCCAGAATTAGTTGTCAAGTTTCAATAGCTGGCATGCATCTGAAAACATAAATTCAGCACCAGTGTCAAATGACTAATACAACCTTATAGAAGAGGCCTGAATGTAGTCCTGCTGGGATTGACCAACTGTATTTAAAATATCAGCACTTTTATGTTATAATAGCTCCTATTAACAACAGTTGGCTGACATTAGATATATTCAAGCTAAGCATCAATTAAAAAATTGCTTATCTGTTTGAAAGTGGGTATGGGTTCTCACATGGTCAGAAAGTAATACAAATGAAATAATTGCTGTGGTGTCCTGGGACTGCATCACTTTGACTAACAGACACTGCTATTTTTCTTCCTCTTATAAGACAAATTCTTACATATATATGTGTGTCCCTGTCATGCTATGACATTTCTTAACCATCATATTTCATTTTTAAAACAGCATCATTTAGAGGCCCTACAGAAAGCCAGGGGCAGAGGGTGTTACACAAACAAAATGTACTAAAATGTTTGTCCTGTGTAGTTCACAGTGCAAACGGACATGAAAGATATCCTGCAACCACCATCTTTATGGGAAACTGAGGCAGCACTACATTCAGGGTATTGCCCAAGGTCACAAAACCAGCCACTCACCTCTCCTGAACCCAGGACCATAAAGCTATACTAGCAGTAAATGCTGATATCCAAGAGAACTCATTAGGGACTCATAAACGAGCTCAAATAAGTGCCAACCAGTTTAAATGTTAAATAGGTCATCGCTAACTCTGATCAAAATGCTTTATTCTTCATTGTATCTGAGAGTGATCTAAATTAGAAATACAGACATATTCCTGGGAGCAAGAACACATGGTTCCTGACCCAGCTGCTCTAATCACTGCCCATCTTTACACCCCACTGGATGTCTGCCCAGCTCTGGCAAAGTTTTGGGTAGCACTTCAGCTTAGAGGGGTGAGAAAGGTGTGGAAGACATCCTGCTCCCTCCCCACCTGCCCCCCAAAGCCAACCTTCAGCCCACCACTGCAGCCACACTCCTGAGGGTGGGCACGCTAGTGGAAAACCACACAAGAAAAAAAAAATTCCAAACCCTCAAACATCTCCATGGTCAAATTTTCTGATGAGTCAGCTACACTGTAGAAGTGGAGATGGGGTTTTTCAGCTGCCCTCTAAAATTAAAAAAAGCCAGTCCCGGCTAATTTGTCCAAGGATATTGAAGAGGTTTTGAGGAGAGTGCAAAGGGCTCTCTCAAGTGGATCAAGACACTTCCCTGCAAATAATCAGTAAATAGTCTGTATAATTATTCAGTAAGAAGTCTGGAATGCAAAGTTAAGGAAAGAATTATTTTCTCTACATCTTATATTGGTTCCCACTGTCAAGATGTCAGCCTTCTACAGGTAATACCAAGGAAGTCCATATGCATGAGAGACATCTCTCGGTTCAAATTCAGAGCCTTAGAGTTGGCCACACTGCCTTCTTAACCATCGTCAGCACCACTGTAGTCAAGAGAAGTTAAGAGTAACAAGGACCTGACACCCCCATCACTTTACCAGTGGTCTCTGGCAATTCTTCAGGACAGTTAATGTAGAACAAAATACTCTCTGTGTCAGCCAGGAGAGGTGTCCAAAAATAGTAGTCAACCACTAGCCTCAGTTGCAGCATTGTCTGTGTGAGGAGCTCAGTTTCTGGTTGTCTGGTCAAATCTCCCATTGTTCACTTCATTGTACACATTTCTCATTCATTAATGTAACAACAACACACTCACAGTAATAGGATCTTGCCACTAGAAGATGATTTCTTGCTTATCTCAGTTTCACCTTCACATTGTTTTTATAATACAGTAGGAGATCTTCATCCTGTCAAGTTTTATTTTCATCCTACTGACATTATTTCTTAATTAAAAGAAAAGATAAGTAGATGGATTCAACCAGGTGCTATGACTGATACGAAGCACAGTTCCTCAGGAAAATAAAAAGAATCAAGTCAGAGACAAAGGGAGTATGCCTGGCAGTCATTTCATATAGCCAGCCACAGGTGGCCTTAACTGGCTCTTCTGGTTGTTTGTTTGCAGTTTTGCTATGTCTTCCAGCTGTCTTTTCATTTTCTTTATTGTTGTATTTATTTTTTAATGATTCTTCACTGAGGAGCTTCAACTAAGAGAACAGAGAACCAGCAGCAGCAAAGCATCACTTCCCTTCTTCCCCTGAGCAGGGCAAGTGAGGATTTTGCATTTCATACATCATTTACAACTTCTGGATGTGAGGCTGCCACCAAGCCCATTGTGGCTCAGACAGCATTCCAGCACCAAAAACCTCAGTTGGCAGCCAGAATTTTACTGAAAAATACTGTAGGGAGAAAGTACATTATAAAGAACTACTGCATCTGTAGAGTCTCAGTCACCGCAGAAATAAAACATTTTAGTTTGTATGAAGATTCTCTTTCATGACCAATCAGTGTATGCCAAAATGCCCTTTGTATTGAAGAAGATGTAAAATGCATAATGTTTTGCTCCCCCAGAAATAATTTAACTGTACCTCTTCCTCCTAGAGATCAATATAAGCACTGAAAAGTACAGTATCATTTCAAGACAACTGAAGAAGTATTAGGAACATGCTGCTTTGTTGGAGGGACAGAGGCCAGCAACAAAACCAACCAAGTACAAAGGTGAAAAAGTTCTACATTTACAGTTTCCTCTAAAGGAGAGACATTAATGAGCAGCTGAAGACTACAAACAGTGTGTGGTAAAATTAACAGGATTTTTTAACTGACTAACAGAAAGAGCTTCTCTGGTTTCTGAGAGCCAGAGTTTGGGGCATACACTCCTGGGTGCTCACAACAGTAGGCAGCAGAACAGTCAGCTGAAACTCTCATCGTGTTGGCATCACCAGACAACCATATCGAAGGTGCATTCCACGAAGAATAGAACATGTCAAATAAGAGGGTTTAGGGGAAAAAATGCACTCAGAGACAAGGAGGTAAGGGAAGAAAAAAGTCTGTTCATAAACGCACAAACTTTCATGGAGCTGGTGATTATTTTACTTTAATTCAGGCCACAGAAATGTTTGATCCTCTATATAAACGTAAAGCCTTGAAACTATCTGTCCTGCAAGCAAATCTACTAAATAATGCAGAGTTCCCAATGGAAAAGAAACCTTCTTCCATCTAGAGAGGGATTTTTAAAGGGCCACATCAGAGATCTGAGCTTTGACTTGTATCTTGCATTTAAATTTAACAATAGACCTGTTGTTTTCTTTCAACAGATGAAGAGAAAATGCACAATGACTTAACAGCATTCAATGTAAAGGCAGGATAACAAGGAAGAGAAAATTAGAGGCAAAAGCACTTTCAAATTGCACATCCTTAACTCTTCTTACCATGCAGGCAGGATCTCACCCTTAGATGCTGGGTCACTGATGGTCTTAGAAAGAGCAAGACAGCTTAGGTTTATATCTGCAAATGGAGCAGACTGGTGACTATGCAGGAAGCCCAAGCATGTTAAGCACACTTCTTTCAGTACAGCACAAAAGACACAACTCATCCTGTTTCTTGGGGATAGCTGAAACAAGGGACGCCATCATTCAGTGACACCATCACTCAGTATGGAGAGCAAGGACGGGTCGGATGCTAACTGGCATTTCTAGGATGCAGGCAGACATCCATGGGGCACCCCTGAGCAGAGAGGCTGGAAGGAGAGCTGCCCCACTGTCACCCCTCTGCACCCTTGGACAATTGAAGCAGGCAGGCTGACCCCCTGAGTCAGCCCTGCCTGTTAGGGACTCCCAGAGCATGCACCAGCAAGGGTGGGATTTGTGGAAGCCCAGTGGTGCCCACCACTGCTGTTAGTCACACGCTGTGTCCTACCAGGTGATGCACAAGCAACCCCAGCAACTGGCAGCTGCACAGACCTCTCCAGGCCTGACAATTCACCACTCTGTCTCTAACATCTGCCCGTGGAAAGGAGAAAGGAAAGGAAGCAGGATAGAATTATTTTACTTTTTCTTTCTGCTTTTTCCTTATATGATATGAATAGCAAGGCCATGGTTTCCAAAACTGTATGTTATTTTCTCCTCCAGTTAACCTATATACCAGTAAGCATGTGAAATCAATCCATTATGAGAATTAAAGAGTTGAAAGAAATAAAGTAAGAAATTTACAAACAATGTTGAAATACATTTCCCCACACAGAGTTTGTGTTAGTATCTAATAAAATTTAATATATAGTTAAATTTAAGCACAGAAGACCTTGCAGGATGAAAGGAACATACCATTCAAATAATTCATTTCATCTGATACTCACAGCTCTTTGATTAACATCACTTCAACTGGAACAAAAAAAAAATCCCATCTTCCTTTTTTCTTCTTCTCTCTTCTTATAGTATTTTGCACTTCTTTTTCATGCAACCAAGTCAGCTACCTTTTTATTTACAATCAGATCCACATCCATGTTCAAAATCCTTTCTGTCTGAAACTGTGCATCTTTTAAGAATATAGGAGAAGCAAGGAGGAGGGACAGCTCTGTTGATGCTTCTGAGAAACATCCACAGAAGCATGTATTTGGCAGTCAGAAAAAGAGCTGTGGGGAAATCTGTGCTGGGACATGAGGAGCAAAAGGGGACACAAAGACACTGGGGGCTCCATTGGGCCAGTGAAGATGAAACAGACAGAGCTGGTGCCTGGTACATACTGATGGTGGCAGGACCTCTGACAGCTATTGCTGGGGAACCCCACAGGCTGGGGCCATATTTTCTGTAGGGCTGTACAGAGAGTCACTGTCCTGGTGCTTGACTGATTTTATATGGGAGCTCAAAAATTAATTTTAAGAAACAAAATTAAGCGAGAAGATAATTGGTCAAGGTTTCAGTTTACTAGGTGCAGCATAGGCACAGGACAAAACAAGCTTCCCAATATTGCTTCTTTCATATGGCTTTCTTCAGGGTGATATTGCTGGACTCAGGCTCCCCATCTGAGCCAGGCCAGCTCAGTCCTTCTCTTCCCAGAAGGCTTGGGAAGAGCTGTTTCCCCAGCCTCTGTCCAGAGAGGAAGGTGCCCATCACTCTGCCCACTGAACCTGGCAGATGCATCAGACACAGCATTGGGATGGTTACCAGGATTCCAGTGAGTGCCTTAGGACTGTGAGTTACATCAGGGTGGTTTTGACCCCAGGATCCAGAGGACCTAAGAGGTGACTCAGTGCAACCTTCCTCTCCAAACTATGTACAGAGACAGAGGATAGAGGGAATGTTTTTTAATGAGCCAGTAATAAACTGGTCACAATCAAAAAGCAGCTCTGTTTGAGTTTATGTGTACATATATATATATATATATATATATATATATATACACACATACATCTGCAGAGGAACCTTTAATAAGATTAATACTCTTATTGAACATATTTACCTCAGTATAAGCATAGCCTTTCCAATAAAATGATTAATATAAAACACATTGAGTTAAACTGTGCACTCAATACACTGTTTTGGATATTCAGCAGCCCTTCAGACCACCTTCTCATACCTGAAAGGTCAGGCTACAGCATATTTATTCATTTTCATATCTGAGTCACCAAACGAGATCACCTGTATGAGGAGATGTACATTTAAGTTTTGTCACCCTCCAGCTTACAGAAAATGGCTTTGTAATGTAGCTGGCACAAGGCAATCTGTCACAAAATTCTCATGATATTTCCTTGCTCCTTTTTATCTGCAGAAGTGATGAAATGCAAACTAAGCTTTTTCTGGTAAATCTTATCCTTCCTAGGAGTAGAACTCCTTTTCATTGGTTCTTCTTAGATTTGACTTAGGAAAATATCTGAGGTGTTTGTTTATATAATCTTGCTCTTGTCAGGTGAGGCCAGCCTGCCTGTGATACCAGAGCTCTCATCTGTCTGCCAGTCTCACTTCTCTTTCACAGACACTTCATCCCATTGGAATCAATAGGAAAGAATCAATAAAATGCAAATTCTGCACTTTATCCTGGCTGCTCCAAGACTGCCTTCCTTCAGCCCTGGAAATGCGGTGGCTCTCCCTTCAGCCTACATAAGGCTGTGTGAGGGAAGAAGAAAGAAAGGTCCCAGGTAGCTGATGGGCAAGAAAAGCACCAAGGCTTGCTCAGTTCCCAGCCAGCATCAGTGGGCACCTGGTATTTTTTGCTGGTACTCTACTGCTTCAGGAACCAGCTATGCACTGCAGTAGCCTCCCACAGAGTAGCTTTGTAAAACATCACCAAGAGCAAGGGCACTGGTGAACTTTTAGTAAAGCAAAACCTGGGGACTCCTTCCCTAAGCTCAGCAGCCTTCAACCATTGCCCAGGCCAGATGGTTTAAACCAGTCATTGCTTCACCACTGCCATGGGGCCAAAAGCTGTACTCATCCATCACCACATCCTTAACCCCAGCTCCCTCCTCAGACTCTCTGACAGACTGCTATCCCTGACAGCTTCACCTTCTGCAATTTTCAGACCCTACAAATCACTACTGGCAGAGCAGGAGCTCAGTGAAACAACCAAGTTGTACAATTCTCTCTCTAAACTGGCCACCAACTGTACAGACACCTGAATAAACCAGTCTTTTAGCCTAGGATTTCCAGAGAAATCATCACCCACAAATCATAAAGGACATGATGGACTGTGGCAGGGGGCTGTGGCAAAGCTGTGGGCAGCATTTCTTGTCACAGGGCAAATCGATTTGAATACTCCTATTATTCCAGTACTTGTTTACAGTTAACTTATCCTGGTTTATTTCAAACAATAATATAATTTGTATGGGCATGCTGCATTTTACTTCACTGAGAAGTTAAGGTCTCCAGAGACTCACACTAAAATCATACTGATGTTGTCAGCAATGTAATTGCCACATGGTCTCCACAGACTTCTATTGAAATTGCTTTCCTCTCCTAATCTCAAGCAGTAGGAACAACATCCCAACAGAGACTCCAAAGACTTGCAATGGAGTCATGTTCCATCATAAATGGTCTCATAATGATCCTCTTTAGACATCCTTCGAACTGCCAAGAGATTGGTGCTGCACAGTATTTATTTTCCATGATGTTCTGTAAAGGACATTAATGTTTTCTCCCTTGAATCTTGGAACTCACGTCCTATTAAAAAACTTTATGAGCAGTAACTACTGCTTCATTGCAGTCCCCCACAGAGCCTTCAGTATATATATTATTATTTCACAAACTGTACTACTGAGTTGCAACTGAATTAGGAAATACACCCTTTACCCAACAGACTGGCGCAGATCCCAAGGATTTGTTTTGCTCTATGAGGCAATGACAAGAGGAGGGGAGAAGGAAAATCTATTCTTTCACCCAGAAAACAGACTATCTCCTTTGGAGACACACTGGCCCATGCATGACAGCCCTAAGAAAAGGGTTAGCAGCACACTCAGGGATAAAAGTTGCTGGATTTGTACAGTGGAGGCTGCAAAGGTTATTTCCCCCCTTGTTTCCCTTGATTATATAACACAGACAGCATGCCAAATTCACCTGAAGCAATGTCATGCTGAGAAAGGGGATTTAAACCCCCCTGGGTGTAGGAGGAGGCTTAAACTGCACGATGGAAGACAGATCCTAAATCTGCTCCACCTTTCTTTATCTTTGACACCTCTTCAACTCAGAGAATAAGTAATCAAAGTGTCTGAGTTTCTGGACAAAGTTCTTTCTCAACAGGAAAGCTGAACATATGCTCAGGTTGCGGCACACAGCAAATTCTGAAATTAGTTTTTGAAGTTCTTCTCAACAGGTTTGGAGTGTGAGTATCCGCAAGGTTTTCAATACTCTACTGGGGCATTTCACATTTTAGAGAAAGGGACACACAGAATCCTTAGGTTGTCGTAGAATCATAACTTGGAGAAGACCTTTAAGATCAACAGGTCCAACCACTAACTCAGCACTGCCAAGTCTATCACTAAATCATCTCCTTAAATGCTGTATCTATACCTCTTTTATATTACCTCCAGGGATGGTGACTCAACCACTTCCCTGGACAGCCTGTTCCAATGCTTGACAACCCTTCATTGAACCTTTTTTCCTAATATTCCTAATATTTTCCTAATATTCAATCCAAACCTCTCCTGGCACAACTTGAGGCTATTTCTCTCATCCTACCACTTGTTACTTGTTACCTTGTGAGAGCCACCCTCACCTCACTACAACCTCCTTAGTTCATGGAGAAAGAAGGACCAGAGTTGAGCAGAGGCTTAAGGGACAGAACACTTAGATTCTTTTCTTGTCTCTCCTTGTTCTAGGATTCATGTGGTGCTAGTACCTGATGTCTTTCAAAAAGCCATCTCAGGTGCCTCTGAGTCCCCTTTTACAAAAGGATTCAAGGATAACCACGTGCCACATGTGACACAGGAGATGAAGCTTTAGTAACATAAAGGAAACTAAGAACACAGAACAAATTATTCTACCTTGTGGGATATCAAACTATTCCTATGTAGCAGAAAATGGAAGAAAAAAACCTTTAGTCAGTTTATACTTACCCCAGCTATTCTACTCCAGCAGTCATGTGCTGGAAATCTCATATAAATGTCATCTCTAGCCTTTGGCTGCATTTGCCGTGATATTAGATGGTACAGAGGCATTTCATACAGGAAAAAAAAAAAAGTTTTTTTTGAGTTAAAAATAAAGGCTGATCAGCTCCTTGTAAAAAAGCCCCACAGTTATAAAAGTCTATTGCATCCATGTTACAGACATGAGATACCCTCTGAGTCAAAGGACTTACTGGGAAACTAGCAAGGACAGGGTTATTTCTTTTGCTTGGTATGTAGTATAAGAAACTCATTAATATATAGCTGCATGTAAATGTAAGATATAATTACTACTAATAACAATTATTTGAGCTCTGGGGAGAAATGGATCAATGGTCTTTTCCTGGTCTTGTCAGCACCTGATCTTTACCATGAAAACTTATGAGCCAATCTACACTGTGAATTAACTGAGTCACAGCTTATATTCACTAGAGAAAGAGCCCTGATCTGCTGCCATTTCACAGTGCAGATCTTAAAATCAGCAAGCATTTTAGTTTTATGGCTGAGTAAGATCTACTGCTCAGCACTATATGTTTGTATAATACTGAATAGTGTAAACTATACTCTGGCTTACACTGGTCCACTGTAGGGAAAAAAAATAGTGGCTACATCTAAAACTTAACAGTCTTAAGGCTTTGGTACAAGCCATTCTGAAGTATTAGATTATTTTTATGTCAAATAAATAGTTCATTGTTTTATTTTTCATTCCTAGTCAAAATTGCATCTTCTCTCACTGTTAATGAACCCTGCCTAAAGTAGACATTTACATTCAGCCTATTTACCTGATGCATAATGCTTTATGAAAAAAATCACGTCTAAATGATACAGCTAGAATTTTATTACAGACTTTTGGTGCAAATAATAAAATCTTTCTACAGCTAATGTACGGCCCAACAAAGCAAGTTTGTTAGTTAGTAAAAATAAATGCTTTAAAAAAATCAAGATATTAGAAAAATATGGGTTTCAATAAAGACTAGTTTGTACATTTATATTAACTGACATTTATTACTTTCAGATTTTCTCAAATTCTAATAGCATGGAAGTAAGCAGCAGGAATGGTGACTTTCAGGATAACTAATTTATGTTAAAAACAGTCAGAAGGCTTAAACAAAGGCCTTCCCAGGTTAAGGGTTTCCACCAGTCGTTCATATCTGTAAATATAGCACAGTTTCTTCTCCTACAATCTCCTGCACTCACTTGAGAAGCTCTCCTGGATTTTCCACTTCCTACTCTGCTAACAAGGATCATGCCTAAGTGGTGTGCTCACATGCACGTGTGTGTGTCTATCTATGTATGATACACAAGATTAAGCTTTTGGGGGTTGTGGCCTCTCTGTAAGTACTTTAAGAGAGGTATGCTTATAGACCAGTTAATAATAACGTGAAGAAAATTATGATTTGACTTTCATTCTAATAATGTGTAAAGGAATAATTTTCAATGTTTCTAGACAGAACAGACCACAGGATTATGCTATTCAATTTCTGTTAGCTCACAGACTATCACATTTTGCACAGATGCTCTACATTCAACTCAAAATTTCAGGTAAATTACACCAGTTCAGCGCTCAGATGACCAGAGTTGATAAACAGAAACTGAAGCTCAGTCAAACACCAAAGACCTTGCAAATAGGAGGAAATCAGGTTAGAACCTGGCAGCAGAAAAATGTATGTGACCATACATTCAGATCTGTCTGATCTGACAGACTTCTTCCAATTTCTTGATGATACACAAGACTGTGTCCATGTCAGGCAGACACAATGAGGCTCAGGAGTGAGCATTGCTATACCCCCTGTTTCGGAGCCCCACTGCAAGTGTGGAATACATCAGGCTTCAGAGATAAACAGCTACAAAACATTAACATCCAATTAATTGTGTGAGGGAGAAAAAAAAGTCCAGTTTCTTCCAGGTGAACTGGAGAAACTGGTGTCCTGACACACAAGACTATTATAACCACTTTCCTGAGGTGGGATTTCAAGGGTGATGGATGTGCTGAAAACAGTGAAGGTGACCCAGTTCTGCCCACAGCAGAAAAGAAAGAGTAAGAAGTGCCCTGAGCACAGAGCTTAAGGAAAATACAGTCATACCTCACCATGGTTCCAAAGGACCATAGGTACTCTACTACAGTAGAAAATAACTTCTTCCAAAAGGACATTCCAACTTCATCTCAGAAAACACAAGCCATGGAAAGCCCTGCACCTCACAGCGAACTGCCTTCATCCCTCACAATAAATGTGTATTTTTCAAGGCTAAATTAGTCAAATTTCAAATTTCAGCCCCTGGATTTCTTTGTGTTTTTGTAGGCAGACTAAAAAGTTGCAACCACTGATTTCCAGCTAGCATTACTTTCCAATGCATGCTTCCCTATTCTTTTTCCAGCTGTATGCAAGCTACTCCTTATCCTTACTTGGTAATCAATTATATGCACACACTTCAAAGTTATACACCCTGAACAGACCCTGAACCGACCAGGAGCTCTGCAGTCAAGGACTGCAAGTCCAGATGTGACTTAGATGAGACTTAAGGCGATTTCCAGGGCAAAATCCAGGGGACAACTACTATTGTGGCTTCTGAAGGGCCAGGATTTATCCAGGCTAGTAGTTTCAATAGAAAGTTCTCAAGAGTGGGTATTTCAACCAGTGTCTTGGCAAATTTTCAGCTCAGGTAATTATGTTCTGCCCTCTTAAAACTCCTTTGAAGTTTCACTTGGTGAAGTTAAACCTCCATGTCTTTTCTTGGACCTGCAAAGACATGAAACTATGAGGGCCTATCCCAGAAGGAGCAGCACCTCAGGGATGCACTAATGTGACTTCTCCTGGGCCGATTTCGAGGCACTTGGATATCAGAGGGAGGAAATGTTAGCTCAGAGACAGAGGAAACTGCAGTGATGCACTTGAAAAGGAAATTGCAATAAGCTTAACAAGAGATTTGTGAACATTACAATACAGACAAGCAAAATCTAAATTCTTTCCCTGGAAAGACGAGTGTTAGGCAGGTTTCCCTTCCCATTAACAAAGCAGAAGTCTAAAGGTTGTATTTGCACAGTAACCTTCAGAAATCCTCACAAAGAGCAGGAGATTAGCACCACTCACACATGCATTGCTCAGCTGTAAGATGGCAGCACCTTATGTACTCATCTACAAAATTACAGCGCTCTGTATGTACACAATTGATGCTTAAGTGCAGTTCTTTTTCAAGGGCAGTAAAACCTGAGAGTTGCACGACGAGCAAAATGAGAGACACAGCAATGTAAAAACATCCAAAGGCTTTGCATTGCTTTTTCAGAATTAGTGTGTACAGTATAAATTTATTGATGCCTACTGCTGTTTTGAACTGATAAAACATTTCTTTAGGAGTTGTAAATTTTCATTTTAAATATTTTTTCTCAGAGTAGTTGAAAGTATTCTGTAAGAAAATATGCTCTTCAGTGCAAAATCAATCACCTCATTTAATGCAATCATTGAGGAATGTCTCAATTATTACCAATAATACAGATCATATTGTAACATTCATAAACCCTACACTTTTTGCTGGACCACCAAGAAAAAGTTCAAGCAGAAATTGAGAACCATTTTTAAAAAAGGGTATAATTTTATTTTATTCCTGGTGTTAAATTTATCTTTAACGAAAGAAAGAAGTCACTTTAACTGTGTTCAGACCATCCTGAAACTGCATCTGCACAGAAGACTGTTCTTGCAGCACAGCAAAATTTCCTGAACACTTCTGGTGATTTTTTCATGTACATCACTTGTCACAGCCTCAGTTTGGCATCAAAGACTAGTGACAAGTATGTCCTGAAGACACCCCTCTCTCCTTCCCCAGTGACATAGTGCTAAACAGTTGGCTTATCATAAACAGCTGTCTCATAGATGGTTAAAGGCATGTGAAGTTAATGCTATCCTAAAAACTAATCTCTCTTCCCAGGCTATGATTCAGAAATAATGAACAGTTTTTACTATTTAATATTTATTACCTAGGGAAGCCCACCATTGTTTGTTTAAATTAGAAAACCGAACCAACACACAAACCATATAATTTGCAAATGAAGACTCCCTCAGTTTCAACAGCTTTGATCTGCATGGTTCCTTCCCTAAAGGTGTTTTCTTCCTGGAGCAATAAAATGTGCCCTTACTCCAGTAAATGGTTCACTGCCTATCTGAGGAGAGGGACTTCAGGTAGGTTTGGGGATGCAGCAAAATCAGATCCAAATGAAATGTTAACTTGGGCAGAACCCCCATATGTACTTCTGAGCTGCTGCTCTATCATAATTTTCATCCTCTGCAGCTGCTTCAGTGCTCTGGGCTGAGATGAGAGTAAGAACCCCAAATTCAGAGGGAGAGACAGAAATCACTTTTGGCATTCTATCCCTTTCCTCACCCTTTCTACTGGGAAGACAAAAAAAGGAAAAAGCTAGTTGATATGAGAGTGAATTCCACTTTTGTAGCCAGGATTCAGAATTCATATTCGTCTCTGGAGCTTGATTCAAGAGGAAGTATCTTGAAGCAAGAAGCCTCCAGTGTACAAGTGTTTTAAAAGATGTGCTCAGTAGTTTTGTATATGTATTTTTTACTGCTGCCTTTAAAGAAACTCCTGCCAAGAGAGTGCATTTTAAGAAAATGCAATAGCTTCCCTTAGTAACTCTCACTCCAGTGATGCCTTCTTCTCACACCCAACCTCATCCTCCCAAAACACCAAAAGAGAGCACACAAGACATACAGCCCTTAAATAACAAAGATCATAAGCAACTTATGGTGTAAGTCTTATGGGGCAAACACAGGTGGCATAAACATGGTCATAAGCCATACATCTTGGGCCCCACATACACTGCAGAGCCAGGAAGAAAAGCAAGTCACTTGAGAGACGTCCGCTTGCACAGGAGTGCACCACATCCATGGTATGAATTTGCACACCCTGCTCCTTGCTGCACCTCCAGGCACTGTCTGAAGACACAGCACATAAGCCCTGCTCTCAGGAGATGATCAAGAGAAAGGTCAGCAGCACTTCTGAGTCACACCTGTGGCCTGACCCATTACAGCCAATGCTTCCCACATCTCCACTGCTGTTTGCCTTTGCCTGCAGTTAACACGGCCCATCTTAGCTGGGGCAAGGAGCAGGATCCTACTTCCTTAGCCTGCAGTAAGGGCCCCACTCCCCCTAACCACTATGTAAGGAATGGTCAATAATAATAGATCTTCCCTCAGAATTGAGACTGCCATTATCAATGATCCATACCTCTAACCAGGTCCTCAAAAAATAAACCTATAATCCCTTCAGTTATTTTTACATGACTGAGCCATCTTCCTGGTTAGCAAATAAAGATTAAAGCATTCAGTTCTGCAGGGGTATGCACCAGGAGAAATAAGTATGTTGCCACTAGAGAAACTCGACCGTTTTGGAATACTGGAGCACGATTAGGCTCATTGCTAGCATCCATAATAAATACAGTGCTCCTAAATGTAAAAGGCCCATTTAAAATATTCCTAGACACAGTGACCATTTAACAAGTTTATAGTGAATAGTGTAAAAGAAAACAGAACAATTTGGTTTTCAAACACCCAGCACTGATACTATTGACATTTAGCTCCCCCCCAGCCTTAACCTTATCTTCTTTGTCCTTGTCTCTCCCATTATTCTTCCTTTCTTTGTTTACTTGATCTTACTTTTCTCATCCTGTCATTTACACAGTAACATTATTTTAACGAGTACATTTGAACAGGAACTACACCAATTACTACATCATCCATTTTTGCTTAGCCTTTATAAAGAAAGGGAGAGGAAGGAAAGTAAAAAGATTAAACTGAATGCAATAGTTTCGAGTTCCTTGCAAAGTGCCACCGCATCTCAAGTTAAGCCTGCTCTGCAGAGAATGTATAAAATATATTCAGTGCTGTATAAGTAATGACATATCAATTAACTGTGTCACAAGGTCTAAAAATATGCAAATTACTGTACTTCAATTAGAAAAATCTACATCCTTGGAGAATATTGTAAATCAGGAAATTTGGGAGACATTAAGAGTAATCAGTGAAGGAAAGCATGCACTTTCCCCCGTATCCTATTTTTATACATACATAATGAAATAATTATAGCTACACTGTATTTATGCCTCTGCAAAAATATTAAAATCTTAAGATCTTTACAATGATAAATTTAATCCACATTGCGTTTGCAGACAACATTAATTATATGAAAAAGAAATCTATTATCATTCAATATAACTAAGTTGAAACTAATTTGGACATGTAAATTAGACATACAACTTTTCCATAGTAGTAGTATATTAGAAAACAGACTTTTAAAAGAGATAGATTAATTGAAGAGGTCACATATGTGGAAAAGGCAAGTATGTTACATTTGATCCTATGACAAAAATATATATTGAGAAAAAAATATATATACTCATTTTGAGAAAGAAAGTTTTTATGTTTTAACAGCAGCTCTTCAATGATTATTTTTCTGTTAGGAATGCTACATCATACCCAAAGCCTATCAGTCCAGGGTGTGAACCTGTAAATGTGTATGGCAGCGTCAGTTTTCAAAGAATGGGTCATTCACCACTGTAGCAGCTGTGGTGATATCTTTTGTTTGAAATTCAATTTTCATCTGTTTCAGAGTTGCCATAAGAATGCATATAAGGAGCAAGCACATGACTGGATCTGCAGTGGCTCCATTTCCCACAAATCACTGTAGCCTTCAAAGGACTGTACAGACCAGAAGGAGACAATATTCAGTACTGCTCCCGCAGAGAAGGAAAGGGCTGTCCTTGCCTACATGTTGGAGAGCCTCTTGAGAAGGATGTTTGTTCTCTTTTGTTCACTACAGAGTTTCTCCATCTCCAAAAGTGCTGATGGTGACCACCACATGATGAGGACCCTCTGAGGCATTCAGTGTCCTTTGGGACAATGCTGAAGTCCACCATGCCTGGATCACCTCCCAGTGAAGCTCCCATGGCTTGTTCCCTAGATGGCAAGCATTAGGAGAGCAGGGTGGGAGTCCACCAGAGATGGCTGGGACATGTGGAAGGTGCAGCTACCCAAGCACATGGGTTCCTTTGCAGACGCAATCATACAGAGAAGAGGCACACAAAGGCAGCCAAATTCATGCATGTATCAATTGGAAAGATGAAGCAGTCCAAGATTCCAACATTAAAGGTGCTGAGTTTTGAATACCACAATTACAGTCTTGCATCTGAGGAACAGGGGCACCCAGTGGCCAGTGCTATCAATCAGAGATAAACAGGCAGGATCAGGAAAGACCCAAGAACAGAACTGGGTCCTCTCACCTCTGACCTGGAGCTGAGGCCACCAAACCCTGACAAAAGGTACTCAGAGTACTGCAATTTGTAAATATCAGAGGAATACAGAGCTCCAGAAGGCTCAAGGCTTTGTGGGATTATTCCTGGGGTTCTCCACAAGTCACCCAGGACTCAGTTCTGCTGGTAATGAAGGTGACATATTTCCTTATTGACTTTGAGGAAAACAGGTACCAGCCCTTCAAGAAACACATCTTAAACAGCTGCCACTGACCTGTGCACACCACCACTATTAAAATAGTATCACACATCTGTCTCTCATCAAAATCAGAGCTATAAATGGATTTTAAAAATGTATATAGGACAGTTTTACTTAAGCAAAGGAGATTTCTGATAAACATGCAAATAGGAATTTAAACAGCAATTTAAAGACCACGAATTCAATTCTCATTACTTATGCAAACTATCATGGTCTTGTCATGCTTTATTTCTCTGCCTTATCATTTTATCCATGGTATTTCCCCTCTGTTGCTGTATTTTCTTTTTTTCCTGTCATCTACATTTTCTGGGTGCATTTTTAATGTCCTCACCTCCATATTTTAACCTTACAGGTAATATAGGATTTACAGCAGCAGACAGGGTACAGGCATTCATATGTAAGGAAAGGCACCTTCTGTAATTCCTGATACATAATTGCAGGAAACAGAAAACTTAATGATATTATCGGACAAGTAGTTTATCATTTGAACCTAAGGGCATTTATAGGCTGCAAGCAGAAAACCGATAAGACAGATTTACAATTGCATTTCTACATCTTAAAACTTTAAAAAACTGTAAGTAGTTATTTATAAGGAATAGCCGTATCTCCTTTAAAAAACATTTTATTTAGTTCAATCTGTGTTAGATTTATTTGCCATATTTCTGTCTGTCACTATAGCTGAGGAAAATACCAGAATATCCATCCTCCCTGAACTGTAGGACAGCTATCAGATAAAGATCAGAACAAATTCTAAAAAAAAACCCTCACGAGTTATGATTAACTCTATGTAAAAAGAGGACAGGCAAGGGGAAAAAAAATACAAGGAAGAGAAAACCATAATCACCAACTCCCATTCCTATGGGAAGCGAAGGGGAGGAAAAAACCAAAGGGAAAAAAAAAAAAAAAGGCAGAACGAACGAGAGACAGAAGTATATGCTGTAAATATAGCATACATTTTATTACTGCCTATGTGCTGCTACACCCCAAGACCTTGCAATTTAGTTGCCTCTTATTTTCCTTTCAACATTAGCAAAAGAGATCTACCATTTTTGAAAGGTAATTATACTGTAATGCAGATGGCAGTAAAACAATTACACAAGATAAGCCCTTGCAATGATCTTTACAAAGCAAACCAAAAGTAGTACTGAATCATAAAAGACCCAATGTGGAGAAGGCTGCATTGCAGCACTACCACTCTGCTACGAGCTCCCCTGCAAAAGTGGCAGTGCAATATTGCAAACAGCATAAGAAGCAGACACAGTGAAGGTTAAGCACTTCGTAAGTTTAAAGGATTCTTAATCCCAGACTAATCCTTTACAGTCTCTATTTGGTGTAGATCCTAAAATACTCCAAGTGCTACAAAAAAGCTTGTTTGGGTGGTTTTTTTCCTCCAGTATAGAGTTTAACTTTTACACCCTCCTGCTATCTACAAGCTCTGTCAGCACAGGGTCTTTTTAACATGATTTTTCCTGCCTTCTGAAAGTTGTTGAGACACAGTGAATGCAACTGCTGAAGAATCATTAATTACTATTAATAGATGTCTCTGGAGATTAAATGAACTATAACAAGTAGTTTGTTTGACTGTCACATCAATGCACCTGGAATTTTTATGACTTTTTAGTGACTCAATGGAGATTTCAGATGGCAAAAGGTGCCTCATGAACCCATGTTGATTGAGATTGCCTACCCAGTCCAAACAGATCCTTCTTCTTTTAAACTTTGACCAGCTACTCAACAGATCTAGGCATTCTCCAGTGATACGTTACAGATAGCAGCTAGCATCAGACATGCACAGAAAAGAGGACACAGAGGAGATAGGATCTGATCTTTGCTATTTTCCAGTGCATAAAATAACAGCCTAGCATCTACCTTTTGCAGGTCATTTTTATCAAGTCGCAGGCCAAAATATAATTTGACCTCCATTTTCCAGCTAGCCCAGAGATGATAAATTTAATGCAGACAGTGTAAATGAATGGATCTCTACTAGGGAAAAGCTGAATTGGTGAGAATTATTAGTGGTGAAGTTTTTGCCCCTGTATTTTTCATTTCATTTTTCTCTTACAGTTTTTGTCATCTTTTTTCCTGTACTTTTCTTACTCCTTCACCATGATCTGACCCCTTTTCCACCAGGAAGGATAACATTTACTGCAGCCCTGCTCTGGTCACTGCAAGCATTCTTCTCCTTCTAGATAATTAAGAGTGCAGGGCAGCAGGGAGCCAAATTTGCAACCTCACCCAAAGGAGTCAAAGGGACTACCTGGATGTTTCAAGAGAGGCTAAAGTCAGCAGATATTTATCTAGAGAGCTTTATAGCACCACATCTGTATTATTTCTGGGTTTTTTTGAGGAAATCACCAAAACAAAATGTGTGTAAAGTTAGATCCACTGAGGACAATCTCCTAAACCCACATGTATCTTTATTCACACACAGCATCAGGGCTTGGGCTATAACCTCTTCAGAGCATTCTACTTTCCATTACACATTAGTAGAGAAAAGGTCCCTGGCCAAAAGTGTTGGCTATAACCATGGCTGGGAAAAAACAAAACTTCATCAGTTTGTAACAGATTGTTTTAAACCCTGACCTGCCTTCCAACAAAGGCTGTTCCACTTTGCCAGCTGAGCGTGAGTCTTTAGGCTGACAGTTCTCTCCCATTAATTGCTTTGATGAAGGAAAGAAATGAAGACTAATGGTGGACCTGGAGAACCCATCCACATGTCTGCAGTTCCTATGCAGTCACCTGTCCTAGGAAATCTTACAATTATCTTGGATACCTCTCTCCGTGCTATTTGAAAATAGTGACTTACTGCCAATGTAAATCTGATATTCCCTTGCTTAAGAAAATGTGGTTTTATTATTAAAGCAAGATGTCTCACTGGAGAAAATTTAGCACCACAGAGAACAGCAATGGGCATATTTCATTATTATTATTGTATACAGGGTGCACTGGTTGTAAGAGGAACATCTGTGCTCCTAATTTTATTATAACTTCCAGTATTTATGATAGCCAGTGAGGCAAGCAGCACACACCATGTGTGCATCTAAAAGATCGGGACAACAATGGATACATGACAAACTCCTGAATCTCTTCACAGCTCCACCTTTATCTCTGTGACAGACAAGGAGTCACTACACACAAAGGGGCCATAAAAACCTGATGGAAACCACTGCTGAATTCACTGGGCCAAAGATCTTGCATTTCCAATGGTCTCCCCCTCTGGAATTCACCCTCAGTGAGGAGAAGAGATTGAGCACAAATACTAAAACTATCAAGACTGCAATTCAAACCTGGCAGTGGATCTTCTACATCACTAAGTGCTGAACAGTAGAATGGCCCCAGGAGTGTAATCCTGAATTAAACTACACAAATTCAAGTACCCATAAGCAAAAGATGTATAACTGAAGCAGAGGGAATTAGAACTAGTTCCTTCTCTTGAAGGGACCAGATGCTTTACAAGCATATTGTAGTACCTCTCTACCATGGTGACAGATGCCTTTGTGATTCCTGTAACTGGTGGCAATGACAGTGATAAAGGTATGCTACTTTTATCCCACTGGACTGAAAAACATCTTTGAATCTCAAAGTCTGGGAAAAGGGGAGAAAGCTGGATACCAGTTCTGTGACAAGCAAACATATAAAGTATTATATAAAGTAAAATGCCATGGAAAAAGAGCAACATATAAAAAAAATCCTTTCCTACTACTGCAGGAAAATGAGGAGTTATTGTGAGAGGGACGGAAAAAGTCCTCTAAATACAGTTCTAACAAGTCCTTGAGTTTGGCCTGTTCCTCCATGTCCTGTCCCAGCAATGTATCATACAGCTGCTTGCATACCCACTGATCTGAAGCAATTCCTCACCTCTCACATCCCAAAGGAGGCAAGGCAAGTCAGAAAAGTTTACATTTTAAACAGCAGTTGGAAAATTCTTCCCGCAAGTACACACTCCATTTATCTGCCACTGAATCCCACAGCCTGTGTGCTTCCCAGGCACATTCCTAGCTCCTAATACTTATCCAAAGGATGCCCAGGAGTTGGGGTGGATAGAGAGGAGAAGAATGGTTGGCCAGGCTCCTGTACAAATCGTTGCAATATCTCCTTTACCTACTGTCAGAGGCAGTCTACTGTGCTAGGCAGCCCACATATCTGACCTGTAGAGCATTTCTCGTGCTCCTATGTAGTACACTCACCTCCCCAGGGAAATTCCCACTGGGTCTTCTAACACAAACACTACACTCACAGGAATATCTTGCAGTCACATATTCAAGCTTGCAACCTGGTTTTCAAAGTGTAATTGTTTGCCTGAGAGCTCCTATACTGCAATTATTCAGATAAAACAGCAGCCAGAGAGAAAGTAGAGCCATATTAAAATATAACACTAACAGAGGAAGTGCACCTAGGTAAAGGCATCAGGACTGCTGGAAAGAGGGAGGAGGGCACCCAGACAAGGACCAAGGCCAAGCCCTTGTCTGCTGCTGCACTGACACCTCTGTGGTGAGGTCCATGGGGTTACCCCCATTGCAGTAAGAGGGCGACTCTGACAGCAACTGCTCATTCCTTTGGAAATAAAAAGGGAAAGAACACTGTACACTGGAAAAGAAAAACAGGAAGATCAAGAAATTAAGAATTAATAAAGTTGGGTGCCTCAATTTGTGCTCTGACTGTGCCTTTGCTACCAGTGAAAATCCCACAGTGCTGAAGATGAAGTGGGCCCCCCGAGGCACATGGGGTTTCTACAAGGTGAATGATCCCTGACCAGCAGGGCTATGCAGGCAAGGGCAGCAGCACAGAGCACTCGTGCTGCCAGAGCTCTGCTTCTGCTGCTGCTGCTGCTGCTGCTGCTGCTGCTCCTTCTGCAGGGACACGCAGGCACTGCTGTAATAAGCTATCTTGTCAAAAAGCACTGTTTTGCCAGGACAAGCTATTTCCAGCAGTCCACCCAGGACTGCTTTACTGTTGCAATGTGTGGGTATAGCTGTATCAGCAGCCTGCTCCTAATGGAGACAGAGCTTCAAGGCTGCTTTCCACACAGAAAAGGGCAGAACGCAGGGCAGACGTCTTGCTACTTCACCTCCTCCCAATCCCAGACCCCATAAAGCAAAGGAACCAGTTTCCCAGTCATTTTCTGATGTTTCTGGCAGAAACAGGTCATACTAGGCATAAGGCTATGCAGACATATGGATCAGGATTCAGGCGTTCTCTGAGACAAGAAAGAGAATGTCAGTACAACATTTAATGCATCCATGGAACTGCATGGTGCAGGACATCACTCAGGAAAAAAAAATAGTAAGATGGAAATAGTAAGATGGAAAGCTGATGTCTTTCAATACAGAATGATTTGAGGAGAATCATGGAGGGCACATCAAAACTGCAGTTGTTTTACAGCTACAAAGATTAAAGACAAAGCTGCTGGCCTTCACCACTGCTGGTTAAAATCCACCATTGCAGAGAAAGCAAGTGACCATTCCTCTGTTTTCGTTTGTGTATTTAGATTTTTTTAAAAAACACATTCTAGATATGTGTTAGCCTACAAGCTTTACTAAGAGCAACTCCATAGATCTAAAAAGCTGCATTCAACACGTTGGACATACATACAGTATGTCCAACACCTTTTCTCATGCAGACTTGCCCAATCATCTGCCTAACACGGCCCTGCAGTCCAACTGCAACAAACAACATGAAGATAAAATTAGCCAGGATCTCTGTATTGTATGATCCATCTGAAGTCTGCTATCATCATAGAACAGCTGGAACAATTTGAGTCTAAGCACTTCAGCAACAGCCTACAGCCTTGCTTATATCAGGATTTTCCAATGCAGACTAGATCAAAACCTTCTGATCCGGGTATTTTAAAAATATTTCTGAACAGGGAAGCTGCAAACTTAGCTTTCTGCACCCATGAAGAAAAGGAAATAAATACATTATTTCATGTCCTTTACCTACCGTGGTCTTTATGGAGAAATTTCCTCAACAAGTTCAGATACGTTCATCTACAAGAAGGAGTATTTTGAGATAAAAACTGAAAGAAAAGCAGGTTAACACCTCCCTTTGAATTTCTACAGATCATGCAGATGCTAATACCCCACTTACATGTTCCAAACATTTCTAGTATTAAAAAAATACCTTCTTCTTTTCACCATTTTGCATGTAAGAAGGGGCATTGGCTGAACCACTGCAAAACACTGCCCAAGAGGCACTGAGCAGACTGAGCTGTTCCTTTTCAGGTCAGATTGGCATTGCCCCAGAGCAAAAGCAGGGTGCAGGGGCTTCTGCTGGCCTCCCAGACAGCCCCCACAGATATTTGCTGGCCAGAACTGGTGAGTGTTAAAAAATGCTTATCAGGTCAGGCAAAATCCTCAGGAAATTTTGAGGTTGTCTCCTAAAATGGCAATTAGACAACTTTGTAAGTGTAGAATCGAGTAAGATCAAGACTTATAGAGAAACAGCAGGAAACAAGTGACTGATCCTGCTGGGGGCTAAAGTGCCCTCTAAACTTAACAACTTCCAAAGGATCGGCACGTTGCGAGAAGGGTATCACTTCACAAGATCAACCTCCTCGGCAGGATTTGTGGGTGCTACTATTCTTGGCACTCTCATGGCTTCATGTATAATTTTGTGTAAGTACATTAACCTTGTTGTGGCTGAATTCACCCTCTGTGCTTTTCCTTCCCTCTCCCTCAAAGAGCTTTCTGATCTTTGGAAAAGTCAATATGGGTTGTAAGATATCTCATTATCGCTGGATGAAAAATGGAGGGCACGATTCTGCCATCCCTCCTCGTTCAAGCATCCCCAGTTCTTTCAGCTGTGTTAGTAAATGCTACTGGCCATGAATAAAATGCTACAAGATAGGACCTTTAGCAGAGGGAAAAAAGGATACTAAATGTCAATGCTAGAAATTTCCCCCATCTTAAAGAAGCGAGGAATATTTAAAAATGGAGTTGTGCATTGAGTACACAATTCTTAAAAATATCTATAAGTCACATTCCCATTAAAATACTGCAACACACACACAGAGACAAAAAAAATTGCTCTCTCTGTTAGAAAGAATGCTCTTCAGGCAATAAAATCAAGGCTCCAACATTAAGCAATGAAAGAATTATGGTTGCTGATGCAAACTTAATTTGGTATCCTTTGCGTATACATTATCATACACTCTAATTTTGTTAACATTTTTTTAAGTGCACTTCTCCTTCACAGCACAGGATGGATGGTGTTGAATTAATAAAGCAAGTATTCAATATTTTGTCTTATCATTGTTCAGGGTATGGCCTTATGGCTTGTTTCCTGCTAACTATTCAAATAGTGCTCTGAAGACAAAATTATTAATTTCCTTATGGGCTTTTCTATAGCACTCATCACTAAAATAAGTGAGGGTTTCACAGCCACTTCACTAATCTTCACCAAATCCCTGAGAGTTGAGGGAAGTATTATTCTGCTTTATACATTGGGAGCTTAGACACAGATAAATTAAAAGCAGATGTACCCACTAATTTAGGGAAGTCTGCCATAAGATGTCCAGGCCATGATTTTTTAGACCCTTTATGTAATGCTTTGTATCTTTAAAGTGTGAGTCTCACTGCTTTCAGTCACAGCTATGCTCTTCCGCAAAACAGGCCCTAGGGTTGAGGTTGGGCTTCAAGAAGAAACATGCAATTAGTGATTGTCTTTAAAAGTCTGATTTAAGGGGCTTAGCATGTCTGAGAAAGCTGTGACAGAAGGACAGAACCCAGTTCCAACAGAACCCAGTTCCTGAAGCCCAGTAGCTAAACAGTAGGCTAACCAGCTCCCTACTATCCCTGACATTCACCACCAACCTCCTGGACGTATTTCAAGGGTCAATAGTCCTGTTCACAGCAACCCTGGCTTGTCCACCTACTTTTATCTGCCCTGCACAATTAATGACTCTCAAACTGTGGGGACACAATGTGTCATTGTGGGCATAAGACTACTACAATGTGTAAGGGGATAATGAGTATGGCATTGACCACTTTGCTGTATTTCTTAATAATTCTAAAGCTTATTGTTTTATTGCAGATTGTAGATGCATTTTTCTTTATTTGTCCCTGAAAAAGCAGAAAACAGTAGAAGTAGCATCACGTGGCTATCCTCCTACTTACTCAATTTGGGTTTTAAGTGTTAAGTTTTACCACTTAGATTTGTGCAGCTTCTAGAGTAACTGACAGCAATAATATATTATCCTCACTGATGTGGACAAACACTTGAAAATGGATGACAAATACTCTTACAAGGAGAATTTAGAGGTATTTGGGAACAGCAAAAGACAGATGGGTATGACCTTCCCAATTTCTATTCCTTATGACTCTCAAAGAGATCCCAGTCTCCCTGCTAGGACTAACCACTCTCTTTGTCCTCGCTCTCCAACCCATAATCTTTTCACATCCAGTTAATTGTCCATTTCCCCCTTACTCATCCTTTTTATCTCACCAGACCCTGTTATGTCCTCCCAAGCCACTGTCTCTCCTCTCTCCCTTTTAACACTTATCCCAGACACAGAACCTCCCTGTTCCAGTCTCTCACATGTTCCTCTCCCACACTTTGTAAGACATTAACAGAACCTCCTTCCTCACATCAGGCCCTAGTCCAAGTGATCTCTTTACCTTCTCTAGTTTCCTTTTCCAGCCAGTTCTAGTCCTGCATGATCCTTCAAGAGAAAATGTAATTCCCCATTTATCCACACAGCCGTACTGGACTATCAATTCAAGTTTCAGGTGTAACTTTTTCCTTAGATACAGGATTTCCTGTTCTTACCCAACACCCCCAACTATTAGTCTCACTCCTCCCCTTGTTTTTTAGGCTCATCATCAAGTCAGTTCCAGCACCCTCCTCCAACTCCGTATTACGTTTCCCTCTTTTTCTTCCAACCCCATTCTGCCCAATTCCTTGGCCAGTTACCGTACCTTCCACCCATTTACTGAGGTCTAGCTTTCCCCTCTTTTGCATTTCCAGTTTTATTTTCTGCATTATCTCACATAACCAACTTGTCTTTTTTCAGCTTTGAAACCTGGGGGTCAGCTGGGATTGGTGTAGCCTTAACAGGTAAGGTCCACCTGAGACCCACTTGTCCTCCACCAGCTCCACATTCACAACACCTCATGCAGACACAATGGCTTTTACCAAGCCCAAGCACATGCAGAGAGATTCTACTGTAATATAAAGAAAACCCTAACAGAATCTTCAAGGGATGTATTCCAGTCTCTTCCTCCTTCTGGATTCAAAAACTGATTAGAAATGGACTTGATTTCATGAGCACTAAAGGAATATCCTTGATAAAGGAGACTACTTCCCTGCCTGTTATCAAACCACTGCTCTGAAGCACAAGCTGTTTGGAAAGTCCAAAGTGTTTCTTAAAAAGAGTAGAATAGCATGGTTTTCAGCACTTCAAAATGTTGTTCACGTTATGTAGGATTTGCAAGGAAATTTTGCCAGAAAGTATTTTGGTAAAATGGTTGAAGTTCTAAGCAGCGGAAAAAGGGATCCTTCAGGACATACTACACAGCCTGAAAAACCACCTGTCCTGTCACACTCCTGCCCTCCTTAGAATAAATCCAATAACTTTTCATTTCAACCAAGAGAAGCAAAGCCGGGAAAGAAGCCAAAGACATACTTTGATGCAAATAGGGTCAGGAGACCTTATTGGACAAAATCCTCTTTCTTCCATTTTCCTGAAGATGACCTGAAAGTCACCAATGCTAATTCTGCTCATTCTACCTACAGATGCAAGATGAAAGGCTTCAGTATTTGTTGTTTTGACTAAAGCAATTAACTAATATTCAGGATTCGGCTGCAGCTTCCATTCAAAAATATATTGCTTAGGGAATTGTGTTTGGCTTGAAGGCAATTCTGCTTCATCAAGGGTACTGTACAAGATACTCCTTAGTAACAACAAACAAGAATTAAACGTTTTCCTACTTCTGTAGCCTAGCACCTTCCTCTGGGCCTTCGATCATGCTAACAAGTGTTTTGTTTCTGTGGGCTGGAGTTTTTTAAAGCTTTCCATCATAATTACATTCTAAATGCTATTCCTGTTGCCCTGACTTGTCACCACTGCCTTGTTATGCTTCAGCAGCTTTTGCTCATGTCAGCCTATGCAGTTGTGAACACACACACGCCACCTCTGCCACAGCAGACCAGCAAAATAACACAGAGCCAATTTCATTTGCACTTGGCTACAAACACTATGTATTTTAAGCAGGTTCTGACTCAGACTATGAAAAAACTCCTTGGCCAAAAAAAGGGTCACCACATCCACCAGTTCCCTCCCTCCAGGTTTTATCACAAGCCTGCCATAAAATAACATCAGACTGTTTAGCCATACAGAACACAGATAATTCCAAAAGGGCAACAGGCAATGTGACTTACCCAAAACGGTCCAAGTTTCTCATCTGATCCTCCACCCCAAAGATGCCCATGTTGTACTTACGGACATTTATATCACAGATATCCTGCTGTGTGCTTCTTTTACACACAGTAACACGAAAGACATGCACTCAGAGAAAAAAAAATGTGTTTAGTAACTATTTCCAGTGTTTTTAAAGTCTTAAAAAAAAAAAAAACCAAAAAAAGCTTTCAGTTCTATTTACACATGTAGAAGACAAATATGTTAAATAAAGAAATAAGGCCATGCTCTGAACAGACTCCCAGCCATTTGGCTGCTGTGATCTGTCTTTGGGTGCCAGCAGCACTCCGCCAGCCTTGGGCAGGAACCTCAACTTTGCTGCAACCTCCAGCCTGGTGTGAGCTGCTGTGTGGCTTGCGTGACTCCAGCCTGCTTAAAACCAAAGCTACCAAGGATCAGAGGTGCAGGAGAAACTGCCGTGACATCGTGGCCTTTCTCCTGATGGCCAGAAGCACAAAAAGGGTGGCATTTTGTCAGGCTGTGCTATGAAGCTGGGAGGTTAACAAGAGAAGCAGGGGAGAGGGAGAGGGAGAGGGCAGGCACAGGTGGGCGTGTGGATGGCACTGGTTGCTTCGGAGCTTCCTTAACTTATCACCTCACAGCAAATTTCCATTTGAACAATTTAGTAAATTAGAAATATGTCTTTCTTCAGAGTTATTCTATGCTTCAGAGTGTCGAGTAGCAGGGTGGAGAAAACACTGACATACAGCCTAGAAACTTCCTTTTAGTGGGTTTGATACCAAGAAAATACAAAATACAGACCTGCAGAGCTATGTGACTGAACATAAAAAGGAGCAGCTCACTGAGCACTGTAGCTATCTAGAAAACACACATAAAAATTCAGAAAAGAACCGAATGAGAAGCAATAGCACAATTTACTTACAATCTGGAATATCAGCAGGATTTTAGTTTGTTGTTTGTGGGTTGCTGGGGTATATGGTACATTACAGTAGAGCATCAGCACTAATTCTACATGGCAGCTCCTCAGAATACCATCTGCTTCCCCGGTAACTGTTAATATAGTTGTAATTATCTACTTCTAAGCACTTTATTGGGAATATCATTTGCAAATTAATCAACTACAGACCGGTAAAACAAATGACATGCTTGTCTGAAAACAACAGCATTATTTCAAATTATTTTCCTGAGGGTTGGGAAATACCAGCCACAGCCAAAGCTGGAAACAGGGCAAGGAAAGGTCTGTGCTCAGCTTAAAAACACTCATTCTAGCTACATTCACCATGAATTTGTGAGTATATGAACAGATGACTGGTTGTCAGGAGCACCTCACTTTTGAGTCTCTTTCTCCTTGCTCCATAAAATCCAAGTTCTTCCAAGACTTTGCTTTCTCTGCCTTGGCATCTTTCCTTGATTCAGGCTACTCCAGCCTCTTTGCCCTTGATCTATCCCCTTCTGCCACTTTTGCACAGCTCATACATCTTACTGCTGGCTTCTCTATCATTCTTTGCTTTCTTCAGCAAGGAATTTTTAGCTGTGAGTACCCCATAATCCTAAGGTAATGTCCAATTGCAGATCTGTGATACAAAGTCAGCTTGGGATTTGTTTGGACTCCAAACCCCAGTTACATGCTGACCATGTTGCAAAACTGAAGGCTGCCAAATGCCAGTAAATACCAGGTTGAGCTGCATCTTCCCATAGAATGAAGTAACCTTTATTATTTGAAAGATGTTTGTATGAGGAATTATGAGAACCACACAAAAGCACTGTCCCCACTGAAGTTTCCAATAAGCTATTAGGAAAATGAATTTAGAGGAGCACAATAAGCAACCATGCTGCTATCAGTTTACTCATGCAGATACCATAAATAGCCTTTTCATGATAATGCTGTTGAGCGAGAGATTTTTAAAATCACTTAACTTGTAATTCTTGAAATATTAGAAGCCTTGCAAAGTTAATGCAATATTCTAGCTCAATGAACAAGCAATACACAAGGCATGTTTTTTTGTGGCATCTGTTTGCAGTGTCCTTTGTTTGACAGTAGGTCTAAGTGAAGCACCATCAAATGGCAGACAGTGGGGTAAGCTGATCGATAATTGTGGAGTGCCATTTCTACATTCATGGTTGAAAGCTCACAAATAAAAGCAAACAGGTTATCTGCTCTGTGATATAAGTGTCCTCAGATCGCTGTATTCCAGCATCTCAGCACTTTTCTCATGCTTTTCCCATCAGTGCCTCTATCATCTATTAATACAATGATCAAGGTTAAAAGCAAAAAGAAAGTACATTGTTTGGGGAGAAAAATTAAATTAATTTCTTCGGAGCGATAACTTCTGTGTATTACTTCAGTATGCGTATAACCAGCTCCCCAAGCAAAAATCCTGGATTTTGACTTTAGAAATATGGATCTATTTTATGTTTCTTCAGCTGTACACTGTTCAAGGACCCAAATGTAACTTTATTAAATAACAGTTCAGAGTAATAAGAGTTTATGTTCTTTAAAAAATTGAAGTCCTTGAACAGAAACCCACTCAAGAATTGAAGCAGCAGACAAACAACTCAGCTGGTAAACCTCTGCAACAAAAAGGGTTTCTTCTCTTCCTTCTCATCGCTGTTCAAGTGAGCAGGAGAGTTGTCACCGACCATCAAGGCTGAACAGCTACTACTTAACTGCTACTTTTGTGCATGATGAACCTTTTCTTAAGGGTTACAGATACTTGACTCCAACAGCAGGCATTTCATAGTAACTGTAATAAAATGGTATTCTACCTGTGGCAGTCCATTCATAATGAACTGGAACTTTGTGTATGATTCATCACCTCTGCTTTTACTATTTCATAAAATACGTCTGGAAAATTGGTGTGAAACTCCATCCAAACCTTTAAAATTTTTACATTGTTTTACAGACATACTTATAAAATATGCAGTTGATTTTATTCATAGAAGGCTACGTTCTTTAATAGTATGATAAACACCTTGAGAAAACCTAATTGTTTTTCAACACATCATGCAGCCTCTCTTGTAGATGGCAGGTTTCTCTGAATGTCAGCTAAAGCAAAATTTTTTGCCAGATCCACAAATAAATGGCTCAAAAGTTACCATCTGCAAAGAGCATACAAGAAAGATCTTTTTTCTTTAGCAAAAATGGGTATTTAGAGTATGTGTTCATTAGAGGACATACAATTTGACATTTTGGGGGGAACTCACTGCACTCTAAAGAATAAAACAGAAAAAGTTAAAGCTTTATTGTTTTCAAGGGCATATGTCTGTAGACATCAATTAATATCTGGCCCGTGATTTTTTTTTCATATATTGCTGAGACTGAAGCTCTAGGTTTTGAGCACAGACTTCTGGAGAATAACATTTGTAAGTTAAAGACCTCTGTGCAGAAGTCTAAATCACATCTTATGTCCCACTTACATATGAAATCTTCAGCTCATTACATGTGAATAAGCAACCTCAGTGATATCTGTATTTCTTCCCAACTACTGTGCATCACAACCTTCTTTTCTCTATTCTAAATGAACTTTACTATTTATTACATTCTCACTTATCCTCTATTTAGTGCTGTGCTGAGGTATTAAACAGCACTGCATGCCAGCAAGCAATTCTTGACCTTCTTTCTCTTACCCAAAGTAGCACAACGTTTAGGAAAACACCTCCCTAGGGAGGCAAAATTTCATACAAACTTAGCAATTCTTTTTCTGATGTATTTATTCATAGGAAACAGGTCATTTAATAATCTAAATGTGGTTCTCAAGCAACCCAACTTGGAAAATTCTAATTAAAATTTTCAACCTAAATGGGCATTGGAAAGAAAGGGTGTCCCCATTTTCTTGTTATTTCCAAAGCATCAATAAAAATAAACAAGCAGAAGAAATTGGAAGAAATGCGAGAACACCGGAGATCTGACACCAGCCCAGCAGAACAATTCAGACCTAAGATAAATGCTCTAACCTTAATGCACCTTCACGGTGCCTAGTCATCTGCAGAGATCTTTGAACAATGAGTGTTTCTGCATAACAAGGGAACAGAAATACCTTGAGTGGATGTAATAAGACAAATTAAAGTTGCAAGGGCAGCTTGAGCTCAGAGTGCTTGGGGTTTTGTCCACTGAACATTTAAGATCCCTTTCCTGTGCAGGGTTAATTTTGCAGGGGAATGTAATGGTGTGCTGTGGAACATCACGGGGCACAGCCGCCAGAAGGAGCTGAGAGGACAGCAGATTGTCCAGTCTGCCTTGGCCCATCCACCTTGTGCCCATTTCCATTTTGCTTGTGAGAAGCACCGTTGGGAATTGGGATTTGCCACAGTAAGCTCACAGGAGTTCAGGTGGCAGAAAGAGGCACATCATTTCCAAAGCTTAACTTGAATCAGTTCTGAAAAGTTCTCCTACTGGTTTTCTCTAGTATTTATTTGCTAGTAGCAGGGATTTTCTGCTGCACAGAACATCTCTTCTGTTTTCTTGAGCTTATGCTCACTTTATAGCAATCCCTTGAAGGCTCCCTGAGGTTGCTTTTTGTGAAACAAGACATATTCTGAGTGGGCACAGACATCTTTGCTAGCTCTCACACTGCATCTTACTCATTTCCTTGCTCCACTGTGGTTTTAACCTTCTTTCAGATTAAGTGCAATTTACATCTCTTTAACTAGACATATTGGTGTTATTACCATTGCAATCCTATTGATTGCAATGCTGCACTTAGCACCACTGTTCCAATTTTATCATCCTTAGTCATTCTTGCATGACTGTGTATTTATCTACAAGTTCTATTATTTAAATTAGCATATAACATTAGAAAGGAAGCATGACAGAATTAAAACAAACTGAAAAGCACCAAAGAATTATACCAACAAGCTGAAAATAATTCCCTCCTTTTCTTGGATATATCAGCACTCAGTTATTTGGATTTCTCTTTCAGGAAATGCTGTTATTGGTTACTTTAAGACATTATAGCCATAAAACAATGTAATCAACCTTGAAAACAGAGAAGTGGTTATTTTTAAGTTTCATGCTCTGCTCTACAGTATAATACCAAAAGGCAAAGAAAACATTCTGAGTACATGTATCTATAAAGTACTACAAAGACTTGTGACAGCCAGTGTTTACCAGTGACAGGGTAAAACAAACACTGCTAAAAACAAAAAAATAGTTGTTTCTGACATTAACTTATGAAATAATGAACTTACAGTCTGGAAAAATAGTCTAGAACTTCTGTGGATTCTGCAAAAATAGCAATAAGGTGTCACAACATCAGTCAGACCTCATCACCCCATTAGGTATTTCATGTACAACACAGGGGAGCAAAGACAATCCTTACTCTGAGCCAGAGGGGAGAGGCTTCATCCAATACTCAAAGTAAAACAAAACAGATTTTTCTAAATTTGTGACGTGTCAGCTAAGCCTGTTCCCACCCGTGCCTCAACTGCCTCAACTCTTTCTGTCTACACCATTCTCATTCCTCCTTTTACAATAAAATTCCAAAACTATGTCACAAAACACTGAACCTTTCCAGGACCCTGGGTTCTGACATGGTTGTTACTACTTTTAATTGCCCTGCAAAGCTACAGAGAAAGCTTATGATAGTCCTAAATGCTCACAGGTTTACTGACCAGTTTGAAGCACAATACCTGTGTTCCTCACAGAATTCTCTCAGTAAAGCTCATGATGAACCAAGCAGAGACTACCCTTGTTCCTGTAATCTAGTACACTCATAATTCCTTGACTCTTGAAAATACATACCCAGCTTTCCCCTGAGGCCCACAGTGACTTATCTTAAAACAGTGCCAGTCATTCAAAGAAGCAGAAATACTTTGCCTTTTGGAAAACCCCCTTTTTTTTTTTTTTTCATCACATGGTCACTGAATACTTGATAACCCAAATAGGAACATGCAGATGTGGCACACAAAAATTCAGTAACTGTTGTAATCAATAAGCAGGTCATTCAGCAAATCCACTCTCATTAATTAAGAGAAGGAAATGTTATTTCTTAAGACAGATGCAAAATGACAGTCATATGTCCTTACTTCCTGTTGACAACTTGATCCAAGCTGCGTAAAAATAGTATGTCTCATCTCTTTTAAACAAACAAAAAACCCACTTATGATCAGCAGGTGGTCTGACAGCATTTTAATTTTAATGGAAAATGTGCTTTTGCAGCCAACAAGGCCAACCAAAGTCAGTCCATGAGTGGTCTCAAGACTGGCTTTTGCTTTAAAGCCCCGCCATTCATTTCAATGTGGGCAGTTACAAAGCTTATGCACATTATTGCTTAATTCTCACAGTGGGGCTCAGGTCTAAAAAATGCTTGGGCTTTCCACTTACAGCCCAAAAGTAGACAACATAATACAGCCTTTTTTTTTTTTAAGCTGTAATATGAGGTCTTGTAAGCCACCAAGATTTGCAAACTGGAAAGAGAAACTGAGATGTCCAGAAGGTTAATTATCAGCTGCCTGTGTACTTAGAAGTTGTTACCCTTTAAGACCTGACAGTTAACATTTAAACCACTACAAAAAGGAATAATGAATATATGTATAACTACAGAAGTATAGGAGATCAGACTCTCCTCCTCATGCTATCACTCTACTCATTTTCTCTTTCCTGAAGCAAGTTTTTCACAGAACCATAAGGAACTACCACTACAAAGCATCTTCACCAATCTACAATGAAAAGCCTTAACAATTATCCAGTGACTTACTCAGCCTCTCCTAGCATCTGCCACATCCTTGCACTGCTACTCCCCCAAACAGGGGCTAGCAGTGGCTTGGAACATTTGGCATCAAGCTCGTCCAGACAGGGCACACACCTCTGGAGAGGCAGCTCACATCTGCCTCTTGGCATGAAGATGCATGCCCATGCATGTCCCATTAACTCTGCCCAAGCTTGCCAGGACCATGTGTAGGACTGTGGGGAGCAAAGTGGGACAGCTGCAACAAGTGGAAAAGACAGTACCACACCTTAATCCACCACTGTCATCTTTGGAGAGAAAGCCTTGTTCTGACAAAGAGATAAAATGTCCTGAGAGAAAACATGTTTCAGCCCCCGCTCATATCTGTAAACTTATCCTTTCTATTCCCTCCAGGCAAAACAAAACAAAGCAAAGTAACTCATAACTCCCTGAAAAAGAAAGGGAGTCATAATACCATATTTAAACTTTTTTTTTTTTTTTTTTTTTCCTGGTAAAGCAGAGGCAAGTNAAATCTAACAGCACAACAGGGACAGCCTTTCAAAATGGAGGAGACACTCAGGAGATGAATTCAAACAGATGTAACCTACATGCTCATGACAGACCAAAATCTGGCCTGACATAAGAATGATGTAGGTTCAGCATTTAATAGTTTGGTAAATCAGAAAGACAGGAAAGAGCTGATCCATATAATCCAATGAATGTCAGGATCAGGATTTAAAATTCAGTCCAGGATATAACTAATAGACAGTGTAATGACAGAAGCAGCAGAGGAGTATGTTCTCCACAAAGCTAGCACAGGTTAGCACTTTAGCTGTGTAATTATCCTTTAAGCTATTCATACTCTGAGAGATTCATCAAAAATAAAGCCCATGAGAACTACAGAGGGTGGTCACTAGTTTATGACATAAGCAGGACAGGAATCTGCAGGTACAATGCAGGACAAGCTGTGCAGGTTTCACCTTGATTTTAAAAAGACATTCATGTCTGCACAATAGACAGCAAGGTTAGTTAATAAAAATATATCTCATCATACAGCAAGTCGAAATGACTGATGTATGACAAAACAGATTTGATAAACTGAGTCAGTAATCTTCACAAAGTTAATTTGGCATTCATAGCAAGTCAGAATTTATATTTGCACTACCTGATGGAGGCCAGTTCATATTATTATTATTATTAACAAAATACCAACAACTGATTCAGCCTCCAAGTCAATTCTATTTACAGTTTGTCATTCCATTATAGCAAAGCAGCACTGGCAGAGACACAAGAAAAAAACTTCATCTTCATAAAGATAATTTTTACATACAAGCACAGACAGGCAAACACAAACATTTTTAATAAAGGAAGGAGGTACCACAAATTAAAGAGAGATTGGGCAGCTAAAATGGAAAATTATATAATTTTACACTAATTCAAACTGGACATCAAAGTGTGCACTGTAGAAGTAGAGTCTAGACATTGAAGAAAATGGACTCCGTGCCATCACATCCTCATCCAACACAGCAGACAGTCCCCATGAGGTTGTTTTCTGGGATATCTGCAGACATCTAACAGCAGGGTAAGAGGTAAAGTATTTTCCTATAAAGGTAAGACACTGGATTTTCTATCCACAACCTTTTAACATGTTAATAAGACATTACATATTAAAGTAGGAGAAAATGCACAATGGGATCCAATTCCATAACCTTTCACTTGTTAGTCATATTGCATGACATCCAGAATCTTCCCAGAGGAAGGTTAACACTCTAAGAGTGCAATTAGTTAAGGAAATATGCTTAAGTTGTGTGTTGCCACTGAAACACAGCTACTTTCACTAGTAGTAGTAGGGTAGCACTTTTATGCCATATGCATAGCATATGCATCTGTTAAGGTTCCATGGAGCACTTGGTTTGTCTTTCCTTTTACAAGAATCACAAATCAAAATCCCCTAATAAAAGAGTAAAATTTAAAATTTAATATTAATCTTACTCACAAATGTAACTTGGAGGCTCTAACAACTCTTCTTCAGCAGGGAATCAATTCAGGATTTACGCAAGCGATGGTTTTGGCAAACCCTCACAGAGTACAGTGTACTGAAGGTACTCTTCACAGACTATCAGGAGATCATGATGCCCTTGGGACTCTCTCTAATTAACAATAAACTGCTTTTACAATTGAAAATGCACCCTCAAAGCCTGGTGACACTATGGATACGTCAATTCCTGATCCACATGCTTCATTGTATGCAATGTCTTTGGAAATCAAGGGCAACAACAACGTAGAAAATATTTTTCAACATTTGGACTGTTGCCACCAAATCAATAATGGTGGAACAAAATGAATTACAAGATTCCACAGCTTCAATCACAGAAGAAGTAGAGAGTAAGCCAAAAAGAGAAACCACAACTTCCACTGAGAGACTAGCTGGACAGAATTGTATGTAGACTTGGATCTAATTAAATGAGACTAAGGACAAAAGGGAGGCAAAATCATTTGATAGCCTGCATGGAATTGGTCAACACAAAAGAGTACTCAGCTCCTGAAATATTTAAGTAATTTCTCTTGATCGAGCCAAAGGATTTACACAACCTCCACCCTGAAGGACAGACAATGAATGACACAAGGAGAGGAGAATGCTTAACTCTCAAGATTATTACAATTTTCTTGAAAAGCTTTTCCACAAAACTCAGGTTTTCAACATTTCAGGAACACACGTTCAAAATTATAGGGAAGATTCAAATTGGAGAAGGCTGTGAAATACGTATGTGAAACACAGCGGTTTTCTCCAAAAAGAAATGACGTGCACTGCTTTGATATGTCTGCACTAAACATTTCTGCCTTGTCAAGCCTCAGCTTCGTCAGCAGCCAGCTTCTCTTACTTGCTCTCCACTAGCTTCCCCCTTCAGCAACAACAAGCATTGAATAAGCAAGAACACCATATTGGACAGCAGCATGTTTGGCTCAGGTCAGAGGAGAGGAGCCCGCATGCTGGAGATCCTGTGGGGAGCAAGAAACTCGTACAGATCACAGTGCTGTCCAGCACAGATCTAGACAGCTTCCTCTGTTCACTGACACGGCCTTAAAAAAGATCAATCCAGCAAAATGGACTTATGAAATGGCTGGGTTTGTTCTCCAAGTATGTTTAACCCATCCCTAGAACTACATACTCTGACTTAAATTCTAGGGGCAGCTTTAGCATCAGTTATGGCTTTGAAATACTGCATTTTTCTAGTGCTCTCTAAAACTTTCTAAGTGGTGGTGTTGAGGACAAAGTGTTCATTTGACTATTGATGCTGCTACTGGAACCAAACCTGTGTCTGGAATAAGGAAGTCCAGCATCACTGCAGACCTGACCCTTGTGGGAATGATGACTTGTGCTTACACCTGTATGACTACTGGGTACACTAGAGAACATTACATTAAACTTTCATGGCTGGTGCTTAGGTCAAAGAAACCACAGCAAGCTACAATACAATCTGCTGCTTTTTCATAAATGCACAGGGAGCCAGGCAAGCTCATTACCACTTACAGAGATTCAAAATGCATATAAGTGATACTGAGCCATTTGAAATACACTACCAACGACAACAGACAGGGATAGTCATTTTAACCTTGCATTACTGAGTCATGATTTCCAAACATGATTTGCCATCTTTGCTTCCATCTTTTCCCTACAAAAAGAATAAACTGTCCAAATAAGGTTGATAGCTCTAAAATCAAAAGTAACAAGCAAAATAGTACCTAGCAGACTAAACTAAATATGTGACTCTCCAAATATCCTTTACTCTTTCCAGCTGCATTCATTCAAGGATACAGCTAGCTCTAATACAGGAAATTATAGACCTCCTGTAAGAAATGTATGTCAGGTGCCAAATGCATTTAAATTCTATCTTTTTCCAATTCATGAAGCTCACTGTAGCATTGTATTGTTGCATTATTAGATTTATGCATTTAGCAAGTAAGCATATTATAAGAGTGGATGTAAGTAATTACTCTTTTCTAACAGCAGGAAACACAGTATTGTCCATGCTATGTCATTTTTATGAGAAAAATAGTCTGTTTTTTAAAACAGACTTCAATGCTTATAAAAACACCCAAATATCTCATTTATTAATAAAACATAGTCCTAACTTGTGGGAAGAGCAAAGCAGACAGATACTGAAGGTAAGTGACATAGCCATTGTCATCCATTACAACATATTGATTATCAGACGTCATCCAGAAAAGCTTATTTATGTACTGACATCACATTCATTTGGGGATTATGTCTTGTAAGACACATTTTTTAATGAGATTTTGAAAACTAGGAAATTCAAAGATAGTTTCTTATTCTTTGTGACTTTTTGGTTTGTCCTCTTGAAATGGTCACCATATGTATGGTATGTTCTGTCAAGAAATTATGGTAATGGAATATTTGATTTGTCTAATTGCTTAATAGTTGTACCACGATGCTAAACTTTCCATGTGGAGTCTTGCAGAGAACGTTCTCAATCCCAAAATCCTTCTTTCAGGACATCTACCACACACTCCCTATTGGAAGTGTCTCTCTGCACTGGCAATGCTGGTACTCACTCTACAGAGATCTGAACTCAGTAGGTGGCTCTAGATTTTCTTCAGACAGTTTCATACAGATCATCAAGAGCTTTGCATATGAAAGATGTCTGGGATACAGCCTTACATGTACTATACAAACCTAGGTACCTAGTCCATCTGCTTCTCACATTCATGACTCTGCAAACACTTTAAAGATGGTACCATCAATCTACAATGTTCTTTTTATTCACTGTACCAAAAAAGCTAAACAAACTTTATGAGTTACCTGTATTTGGTATGGTGTAATTAGATCCCAGGGAAAGTTTTAAAAATTTTCCAGTTTAAATACAAAGTTTAAACCCAGTTACAAATACAATGGCACTTGTCATAGTTGAAGCACAGGAAGGGACTTCCTTCAATTACAGACAAAATAATATCTGGGTCTATTTAAATACTCAAACTCTTGCTCACACTTCTCATGCAAGAACTTCACTGGACATAAGCAGGTTATGTAAGCATGTCAGGACTGAGTGTACCCAGGCTTGCCTCCCCATGACATTACACTTTATCAGCTCCATAACAGCAGCATAACACAAAATGGTGCAGAACTGCAGCCATGTGGCACTTATCTCTCAGTGCTACAAATTCTGAACTCTACAGAAACTCTGCTGTGATTTCAATCAGCTGATCACTGAATACAATGTGCAGACCCTAAAATCTGTAAAGTCTACTGTGGCCTGCTGGAATGGAAGTTACCACCAACATATGGTATGATTATTAGTGTTTTACACAGAAAAATTCCTCAGGAGACAATGGAGTAAATGTTTCTTTTTTCATTTAATTATCTGATCCTATCCTCATTTGATTCACTCTCCTGCCACCAGTGAAGAGCAGCATGAAAATAAGACACACCAGAAATAACCCCGTTGGCAAGGCTAAAGAGCAGCAAAAAGAAGATAAAAAGTTGTGTGTTATGACATTCTGCTTTTACAGATGCTCCTGAAATGCTATTGCTAAATACCTGGGCAGTTTATAAATAAACCCTTCCAAAAGCCTATTTTACACAATCACAAAATAAATTAAACTACCCAAAATTCATGCTGCTAATTAAAATAGTCCCTGCAGGAGGGCAAAGTAGCTACAAGGCTGAGGTAAACATGATGCTTTTTTATTGAACAGCAGCTGATTCATTTTATATCCTATTTACATATATTTGCTAGAGTCATCAAAACCTGGTAAAACCCACAACTCTGTATTCATCTGTAAAGACTCCAAACAGTTACTAGTTCATCTTTTAGTAGACCAGAAAGCTCTCTTGCTTTTATAGAAACCCAGTAGCACTACACTTCCATTCTAAAAAAAATTTGCCAGCATAGGAAAGTAGGAGTAAGACATATGTAGTCATTTACATATCTGGACCAGAACATTTTATGCCAGTCATAAAATCAGAATTATAAGAGTTATGAGACACCTAGAAGGGCCTATAAAGGGTTAAATGGACATTATATTACATGGTCTCCTAATAGAAAAGTGGTGTTCATGAGAGAAATAAACTGAGCACTTACCATGGTGCCAGGAGCAAGTCACTTAAAAGTCACTTTTATTCAGAAATGATCATTTAAATTTTAATACATGATACAGTTTCATTTTAAACAGCTGTTTGAGATAAATTTTTCTCCTGACAACACAATTTAGAAAAAACTCAATACTTAACATCCGAGTCACCTAAAAAGTCAATCTAAATACATCTCATGACAATTGACAACCTTGTCATGGTTGGTTACACAACTTGTATCACAACCTTAGGAGTTTATGGAAGCCCATGAACTGATTGAGCTTACCTGGCCTAAAAAATGAGCTACAGATACAGAGAGCTCTCTTTCTAGTGCCTTTATAACATGAATCAAAGTGAAAAATTAAAATCTGGACCGTGCAAACCTCCCCACTTTCCATTGGCAGTCAGCACACAAGGCACTAGTGCATTTCAAGGTCTTGCAAGTACAAGGTCTCATTAGATACAACATCTTTAATAACCTAGCAGCGAGCCACTCACAAGATTGTCTTTTACCCTATATTCCAAATAGTAATTGAGAGTAGTCACAATGCCCTTGTTTCCTCTTGGGTGAGCAAAATGAATTGGACGCAGAGAAGATTTCTCCAATGTAGACCCCGACCACAGAATTTTTTTACTGATGCTTTTTTACTGTAACCTGTGGCCTCTAATAAATGTATTTATCAGACTGATGTCTGGCAGGGAGGTTGCAGTCTGCTCACTGGTCCTTATTTTTTTAAAAAAGATGAATGAAGTGCATCAACACTTGGAGCAGTGGTGGCTGCTTAGTAAACCATAAAACTACTGTGCAGGAGAATCTCCCATTACTTTTTTATGCTGCAAAGACTTCACCATCCTTCCTTCCTTTTGCCCACTTACTGGCTTATTTTCAGAAGTCAGCAGTTCCCTCTCCCTCCCTTTGGGCTGTCCCTTCTCTTGGCTCTGTTGGCTGACAGAGAACCTGAGGATGCAACTGGCATAATTTTATGGACAGTTAGCTGCTGGAGTGTTTACCCCAGGCTCTGGTACACTGCCTGCCATGGGCAGTTTCAGTATCCAGTATTTTCCTTGAGAGGCTCTAGCACAACGATGAATTGATTCTGGTGAGCTCATGCAGTATGCTTATGTTATGGATCAAAGCAGATGGCCAACAGTAGTCCTTCCAGGCACTACCATCACAGACCTACATGCAAATTTTCCTCCAAACCTAACTCCCATGTGCTCGCATACTTCAAGGAGAGCAAGAACCAAACCTTCAATGAAGCATTTTATCAACACAGACTCTGCCCTTATCTTTTGCTGAATTCCTTTAACAAGCAGAAATTCCTGTGGATGAGCAGTGGAGGTGAAATGACTCCCTGACAGGAGGTCTGACATGGGTCTTGTGCACTGAAACCCAGCACAGAAACACTAACTGCTCCAGAACACTGAGCCAGCCCTCTCCACATCTCCAACTTTCCTCCAACAGCCAGGCCCAGACTGCACCTCGCTTCCTGATACTCAGTTACATCCTGCCAGCTCTGGAATGAGGCCAAGATTCTCCTAAAGAATAAAGAGCAACTGAAAGTTAGAAATAGAAAACTGATAAAGTTTGGCAGCAGGATCACATTACGTGTTAAGCAGTCCCCAAGCCAGTACAAGAGGCAGCTTTACACAGTCACTCAGGTAAAGGTTTACTCCACTCAGGAGCACGTAGTGAATGCACATCCAGGTGATCAAATGATGCTTCCCCCTATGCTGAAATGGCAGTGCAATCCTCATGGATAAGGAAGTGGCTCTCTTACTTCAGGACAGATCACATAAAAAGGACTTGCATTGTGTGAACAGAGACTGTTGTGTCACATGACGTGGAGACCACTAATATCAGGACCTTTTGGAATGTGACATTTCTCTACAGTACACTGAGTCCATATCCTCCCAATGCCACATGATGCAACATCCTTTAACTTTACATCTCCATGGTTCAGCTGCCACAGTGGAAACAGATAGCAGAGCTGGATTTTAAATTATGTGAAGGCAGTCCTTATGTACAATTTTTAGTGTATCTTCAGAAACTGTTTTACACCCAAGTTTTAACTGTGACCATCTATTGCAGTGGTGTGATCAGCACGGGCCACAGCACAGCGTGAGACAAGGGCACTGCTGCCCACACCACTCAGCTCGTGCAGGCCAGCCATGAGACATCTGGAGAAACCTGTACAGCCAACTTCAGAGCATCAAAGGGTACTTGACCAAACACAGGAAGAAGTGTCCTAGGGGCAGTGCTTGTCAACTCAAACTATGGCAGGCACTGCCTGGCCAGCAAGCCACAGGTGGTCAGCAGCTCACCACAAGGATACTCCAGGCACACAGCCAGGTAAAAGCATGGCTGGGTCTCAGTCCTGAACATTGTTAACCAGCCAACAGAACCTACCTCAAATCAAAACACACAGTTACAGCAAATCTGAAAGGGACAGAAGCATTAGCTCCCACCAACGTGATCACAGATTTTGCCTAGAAAAGCATAATTCAAGACTTGTTTGTCTTTCTCGGTAAAAATCCCTAAAAAATCTTGTGGCCAGAAGGTATGTGGTGAAGGTGTACTAAGTTACAGACAAGCTTTTGGACAAGACAGAGCACAGGTGGAAGGCACACGATGTCTGTCTTCAATTTCGGACCACACTTGCTGCAAACCATTTTAAGGAGGTGTCACTTTACTAGAAATCTATGGGATGGTGATTGCCCCAATTAATCTTCCTGACTCTAGCATAGATTAACTTTTAAGATCAGTTCTCAATATAGGCAATTACAGTTCACCAATTAGGCAGTAACACACAACAGTGCATTTCTGAGCACTTAGAGCACAGACCAGCACTACAAAGTGCAGTCCTTCAGGACAACCAGATGGAACTGAACTATGAGCACAATTATCTTTTGCTTGACACTTATTACAGCTCCTATTAATCAGAGATTTTAAAAACAAATAAAGAAGTCAGCTATACCTGTACACTGTTCAGACTTTTTGACTCATTCAGAGAAAAAGCCATCATAGCCTTATCCATAACTGCAATATTGCAAAGATTAAAAAGCAGCATTACAGAACCAGCATTTTGCCTGAAAAAAGAACTCTGACAAGAAGCATATTTTTGGTAGACATAAGAACTACGAGAAGAAGCGTATTATTGGTAGACATATCCTATCACTGACAGCCAAAAGGAAAGCTCAAATAAATTTTGAGAAACCGCTTCATAAAGACATCAAAAATGCCCAGCTCATGTTCCCATACATGAAATAGCTTTACCTCTGCAGACTATCACAACTGTACATCTAAGTCCTGGTGCAAAATTTGCTTCCCAAAATACATCCCAGTAGTGACCACTGGGATTTAAGTGACCTTTCAGGAATTCACAGGACAGGATAATAGACACATTTTCCCTCTTCAGATATGACAGGAGGCAATCAGACAATCTCTTACTACACATCCCCACCATACCAGCAGGACACAGCCAAGCCACCACATATTTTCTAATCCATCCTAAGACTTGCCATTTCTGACACTGGACTTTGGAAAGCAACAGCTCAAAAAACATGTTAGGGAGATCTCCCTAGAAAGATGATGAGGGGGGGAAAAAAGGAAAATATACAGAGATGCAAATTTCATTGCCTTTACTTTTCTGCCTTTTTTGTTTTTCAGCTGGTGCAGGAGTCTGCATAAACAGGAGCCAGTATACCATGGTGCTCAGCAGCCTGATTATCATTACAAAACCTTCTCTCCTCTTTAGCATTGCATCCTCATATTAAAAATAATGTTCCTATGCTTAGACTTCTTATTTTTAGTGTACTAGAAACACATAATCTGTGAGCTGTATGTATATTCAATAGCACTGTCAAATAAATTATTATGGCATGTGCACTTTCCCCTCCTTTCCTGATTTATAATGGATTTTAGCATTGTTAAAACTGCAGTTAGTCTGTCTATAGTCTCATAATTCTTCTCTCAGTCAAATGAAACTACAGTCTTGCAATTTTTAAACTAAATTACTACTAAAATGTGTAGAAATAGGAATTTTAATAAGATTTCTATGTTACAAACATTTTAGCTCAGAAATATTTGGAGTCACTTTCTGAATAGGATTAGCTTCTGCATATATTCTTCTAATTTTACATATAAATGAAATACAGGATCTCTCATCATAATTAAATTTGAACTATTCAAAATTATGACTGTGAAAGTACTCTACATGCACATCTACACAGATTACTCAAAAGTCAGTAGATTCTGTAGCCTACAAACAGAAGATGCCAACCTCAAAGTCTACAGTTCTTCAAACCCTGACTTTCAAAAAAGCTAAAATACAAGCAAGGCAACTGCTGGGCTAAGGAGAAACTCGGAACACAAACTTCTGCCTGAATGCTTGGGATTGTGCACATTGCATGTCAGGAGGTAAACTAACAACAGTATGCTGTGTTTTGATGGATTTTCAGATCATTAAATTAATGATGATTATCTGACTGATTAGGATAAGCAAGACTTGGGATTTTTCCTGCATCGCAAAGGTGAGTAATAGATTGAGTGGAACAAAAGGATTGAAAGATAAATTGAGAGCAAAATCAGAAACAACATTACTTGTCATCAATGCCATTACTTGTCACCAATCTGCCCTGCAGATAACCAAAACAGTTCTTTATCTCAACACGGCACTTCACGTTTCCCTTTATGTTCATATGGTTAAACACAAAAAGACACAGATTTTCATCATGACAGTACATACCTGATTACTTGGACACTCTATTACAGCTAAGATGGCTTCATTTCATTCCTTCTTAATCTAATTCCTAGTCTCTCTCTTTTTCACTTCACAAAATGACCCCAAACAATCTAAAAGCCAGATAATTCCTCAGTCCTCATATATATAAACTTCAAAAAGGCTTCACAGATTCAGGTTCTAGAAGCTTCAAGGGCTTCACCTCCATGATTATTTTTCATTACAACATTGCCCAACAATGGATCCAGCTTTCTACTGTATCTTCTACTATTTGCAGCTAACAAACCAGTCTTGTAAAATGCAGATTTTCACACAAATGACTGTCCAAATGGAAATACAGCAATAAAACTAGGATTGCTGCTGTCTCACATAGACAATACTCACCTGAACAGAGACTGTTGTATCTGAGTTTAAGTGTCTGTCCCTGTAGTTCTAATTACTCAAGTTTCTGCTGTCATCAGCAATGGGAAATCAGGTTCTAAGAAAATTTCCACCCCTGAAAGTTACCCATTGGCTTGAATTTCAGCTTCTAGCAAGTTCTGGGCTTAGCAGAAGACAGATGGCATCAATCCAAATAAAGCACAGTGGAAGAAAGAAGCCTTGTTTTAGCCAAGCAAAACATGGTTTTAAGATACCTCCTCGTCCAAAAGGTGCCTCTTAGGCAACCTCCAACAAAGCTTCCACTCTCTGCAGCAAACCATTTTCACCCAGATTGAGAAGTGCCCCTGTAGGAGAATCCTGCCTAGTATGTGATATGTTTCCATCTAATAATACAGTGACAAACTTTGAGCTTCAACCACAGCAACTCCTGTATTGTGACAAGGAAATAAAGTTCCCTATTATGGAAATCCTATATTGTATTTAATTATGTAATTATATTTTATTGTATTAGTGAGTGGTTGGGCACAATAGCAACTGCTGGGATTTCTGTGAATTAGGAGCACAGAATTAATTCTTTCCAACAGCTGATTATTTTTTATGATTTTATAGGGTTTTTTCCTAAGCTATGGAAATGATCCTATTTTTGGCTTATTTCTCTTAAATGCCCTCCAGCAAGAGTTTCCCCACTCATGACACCAAAATTCACAGGTACACAAAGAATTTCATCCTAGCAGAGTCACCAGGCCAAATGAAACCCTAGCATACACTCTAATAATTTATGCAAATGCAGGGTGGTGATGCTTAGATCTAAGTTCAAATTGACCCCCACCAAACTATGACACCTAGGGTTTCATAGTTTCATTTTTTGCACCAAGTCAAGTGCCCATTGCACTGCAGAGTGCTTGAATTCAGTGCCTGCACTCAGAAGAAGGTACACAATTTCTAAGCATCAAACACAAACTCCTACTCCTACTCCTACAAAATGGTATTACATCTCCATGCCCTAATGGATGGCAAGTAGCACATGCCACCAATCCTCTCTTTTAGCCACAGACAGGCTTTTCCTCATAGTCCCTGACTTGAGCTCACAGCTAGCAGTTAGATGGAAAAGGAATGCAGGCAGAGATGAGCAGTATCTCCTCGTTCCTCTATCTGCTGCTTTCTCCTCTGGCCAGCACTGACAAGGCAGAAATGGGAAACTCATTTCAGCCAGGAATATTTTAGTAGCAGGGTGCATGGAAAGACAGAGATGTTAGGGCTGCTTGAATCCAGGAAGGAAAATGGGAACTAGATCTGTGATGCACAACCTACAGTAAACATACGCAGCCCCACTTTATTCCACTTACAGAAAAACTTCCTCTGACATCAGGGACACGCACATGCTTCAGGGCTACAGGACAGCTGCAGAAATATGATCTTATAATAAACATGAATACATTTATAAACATACAAAACAAAATACTGACTTTGTAAAACAAACAGGAAATAATCTTTTACTCAATCTCTTTTTTTCATGCCATAGCGTACAGCGTATCATGAACTCTAAAAACAAAAAATGAACTTCATAATTGTTTACAAGATATAACATGTAGAGTCCTTCCTTTTCCTGAAATTCTTCATGAATATGAACAGAAGTAGAGGCATACACTGAAATAGGGCTTCATAGGAAAAGTGTATCTTCAGGATGAGAGACACTGACCAGCTAGAGAAGATCGTGACTGACATTTTCAGCATGGAAATGAATGGGATGCTTTCAATGCTCAGAAGCTGTTACATCCTGGCAGCTAGTTATGTGCTTCAGTGTGGCTACACCAGCTTACTTCAGTCACCCACCATATTTACCTTAGAGACCTTCCAATCACACTGTGTTTGCCCCATGCTCATTTGCTACATATATTTTTTAGTACTACTGGTGAAAACGTAAGTAAGATTCAAATGCTCTGTATTGTAATAATAAACACTACTTGCCTGTCAATTTAATTTCCACAGAAAGTATAATATTATTAATTATCCTGCTTATCTCTCTCACCTCCTTTGTTCTGGAGTGAGCCTCACAATGACATTCTTGACTTCTGTTCACCTTTTGACCACTGGCTGAATCACATTCACACAGCTTAAAAAACTCATGTTAATCTGCACACACTCTACCTATCAGATGGATATGCTTTTCATTATAACAGCTGAACAATCACTTAAAATTACAAAAATAGCAACGTCACTTTGCCTACCCTAAATACAGATTTCATATAGCCATAACACGTTCATCTAGCATCTGACTTCATCCTAGCATTCAAGGAGAAGTAATCCTGCTGACTTTTTTTTGTTAAGCCATCTAGCAGTAGGTGCCAGGAGTTGCTTTTCTTTATCTACATGGCATGATGGCACAGACAGAAATTACTGGATTAGGAAATATTTCATTCCTGAAATGAATTTAGAGGGTCAGTGTCTAAAATGAGTCATTACAGATCTCTGCTAGGAGATTAAATATTATCAACCAACTGAAAACTATTGATATAAAATATGCAATTATTCTGCAGTATGTGATTACAGTGTATTCTTCACATCACTTATTTCCACTCTGTAAGTGCTACCAACCTTTTTGCAAACTAAAAACTAGCAGAAGAGGTACCTAAACTAGAAGATATGATACAAGAAGCAAACTCACAATGGGATTACACTGGGGATTTTCCATCTAGACATTTCTGGTGTTGAAAAGGGGGAGCATGCAAGGATCTTACTTAAAACTCTATGATTAAAAGAAACAGGAAAAAAAAAGGAGAAGTAATCAAGATCTCAGTTCTCCTTCAAAACAAAGCAGAAAGGTAGTTTCTCTATATAAAAAAAATCAAAATTAATACACATTACCAGAAGGAGGAAAAATACTAAATGACATGTGACAAGCCTTGTTATAACCCTATTTTGACATTGTAATTTCAATTAAATAGTCCCAATGAATCTAAAAAGCATCTTAAAATGTAATAAGGGGCAGTTTTTAATGTCAAGGAGATGAGAATTCTGTTGGGAACAACATGGAGCCTGACTGCCTCTTCAGGCATCTTAGCTGTGGACAGGCACTACTGGTATCATTGCAATCTTCAAAGCTGGAATGGCTTACTCTCTTATGTAATTAATAACATGACTGACATGCAAAGAAAGATGTAAGATCAGCAGGTTTTATCTCATGTCTCAAGCACTTCACTCATACCTCTGAACAGGTTTATTATTTACTTGCCTGTTAATAAAACCAGCAGCTCTACCAGTCAGTACTTTTTTTCCCTAAGCTTTTGAACTCCACTGAGATTTGGAGGCAATTAACATTCACCAGTAACAGAGCAATCAACACAGGGATATCTAATGGGACTGGACAGAATCCAAAAGCAGGTATTAGGATAATAGTGAGCCACTGACATAAGGTTATGATGTTAATTTTGGAGGGGAGAGCAACAGTGAGTTTTCAATAGCAGGGTCTGTGATTGCTGTCACATTAACATAACATTCTTTTCTGTATGGCTGTCTTCTGAATCTGAAACGTGTTTAAAACTGAAAGCAGCTGACAACACTGAGAATTAACTCTCTATTGCCTATTGTGAAAAAGCCTGTTCAACTAACTTACTTACACAATGGTTTCCAGACACTTTTCTTCAATAAACAAATTAAAATAATAATTTTTAAAACACGAAGAACTACCAGGGGCTGTGCATGGTTCATTTACGACTGGTACATTCTGAGAGAGATCTAGTTAGTGCAAGCATCTTTAGCTTAAAAAGCCAGGGATATTCCTGGAAGCAGCATTCATTTAAGGTACAGCTGCTACCTAATCAGCTCCCCAGGTTTAAGATGCAGGTTGGATCCCATAACAGGCTTAGGTACCTACAACTAGGCTTTGCAAGGTATACATTTCTAGAAAGCTGGTCCCAAAAGGGAACCTGAAATACAGGGGTAGATACATTGACCCCAAGGGCATATAGGAGCCAACCTCAAAAGAGCACTGGCATGTGAGAAACCTCAGAAGACTCATATCAAGCATGTGGCCTTGTAATCAAAGAGGAAAGCTTACTGCTGACTATACTCAAAGCCTTATCCTCTTCCAAATATTCCCTGAAACAAGGCACCAGGTGGCTACCTCCATCCACAGCCCAGAACCTTCTCCTGAGCATAGACACTTACTCTGGTCCTCAATGTAACAGCAGCAGCAGCTTCACCCAGACCACCTAGCAGAGGAGATGACAGTAGCTGTGTAATGCCATACATGGTAATGGCAACAAAAAGATGGGACACCTGGATCCAAATCTTTTCCCAGACTGAGAGCCCAGATTCAAGCATATGTCCACTGTGACAGCATCACTGCCAGCAGGCCACAGGTGACACTGCACCCAGGATTTGCAGTGTCAGGAACCACAATATAAAGGATAGTCTAATTTTGTGGCATCATGATTAGAGTAAGGGGCATTTCAGACAGGTACTGTTAGGATCAAGTGGCTTTAAAAGAAATGAGTGCAGACCTACATGTCCAGATTCATTCTGACTGCATATATTTTGCAGAAATAGAAGGACAAAACCAAGAGGCCAAAACCAGAAGTATTAAACAGAATTGTTATTTTTTACAGATTATCAGGTCTGAGAAAAAGCCACTGTGCAAATGTAGCCTCTTCTAAAACATATGGCATTTGCTATCAGCACCATATGTAGCTTCTGTACTTTGCGAAAGAGCATCCATTCTCGTAACATCTATGCTGTATTTATTAAGTTATGCTTTGCCTTCCATAAACATCCACTGTTTTTTCAATGTTATGTTCTCTATTCAAAAGCTACTAGAATTTGCCAAGTAAAAGCTAATAAAAGAATGGAAAAGAACTCAGTGTTTGGCTTACAGGGTTCATTTCACTTCATCCTCCATCCAAATGCGGGTATCAGGGTGGGACACATCAGACATTTCACTCGGCCAGCAAACCAAGAGCAGCATATATAAACTAACTAAACTGACAAAAATATTTAGCTTCTCACCATGAAAGGCTGGCACAATAGCATATAAAACATATGGATTACACAGCTTTACTCTCCTACTCTGAAGAATCATTTAAAAATTAAAGGCATCTACATGGCATTAGACACACTTCCAGTTGAAGCTGTCCATATTTTTTCAAAGGCTGAATGTGCAGCCACTTCACTGAAGGACCAGACATCTAATGCTGAATGATAATGGGAATTAAGACAACTTCTGGTTTTGGGAGTTGTGCTTCTATGGTGGCCTAAGCGCAACCGAAGACAACAGTTACTTGACTTTCCTGCCTGTTTGAGCCTTGTAGAGATTTCATTTCCATTCCTAAAATGAGTGAATGCCACTGCTTCTTCCTCAGCCCAGCCACCCCAGTCGGACAAGAGATAAGGCTTTTGCTCTTGCTGAAGCCCAAGAAACTGCCAATGGGAAGGATTCTTTATGTGGAGCCATTTCTCTTAATACCCAACCTTATAGGCAAGTTTTAGAGGTTTCCTCAGTCTCACAGCAACCCCCAGCTTCTTTCTTGGGAAACTCGGGGTATCCTGATGTAAAAACACCAGAATAATTTAGGCACACAAAGCTGAAATTGTGTTAGGGACTCTTACATACTTGAGGACACCCCTTCATGTCCCACAGCATCCTGTACCCCACAGGTCACAGCTCTTATGACAATTTTTACCACCTCATCCATATCTTACACTCTTTACTAAATGTATCTTTTCTTGATTGAGACTTGAGCAAGAGAAATTGCTCAGATTCCTGTTTATTATTTGCTGTTAATTCCTATCTCTTTACTGACCTGCATATAATCCATAACTGGGGGTTAGTATTTCATGCTTCTGTGTTCCTCCTTTCTCCCAAAGGGCATTTCTATACTTGGAATTGTTTTTGAATAGCTCTGTCTGCAGCCTCTCTTATGCACAAAACAGAGCACTTAAATTATTCAAGAAGTGTCCAGAAAATACTGACTATTGTCAGCCTTGGGGAAAGAAAAGGTAATTTTAAATATACTCTGTCTTAATACCCTCTCCACTGACATCTGCTGCTGGTCTTAGACATGGTACAAGGTTTCAGAGACCTTTAATTTGCAGTATTGGCCATTATGTACTTGCATTAATTTCAACCACCAGCTTACCCAGTAATGTGTTTTGAGCAGGGGGGTTCAGGCTGCTTCCACAACTCTGAAGGGGAGAATATGCAATTTTTATTTCCTTCACATAGTAAAAGGGTAAATAACTACTCAGTACCTATTTCTCTACTGCAACAGTTAAATATTTTTCTACAACAGCCACAGGACTAGAAGATTAAAGAGCTAAGTGCAGTCATCCGATTCTTCAGCATGGTCCTGCCACACGTCTCAATCACTGGCTTCCCCCAAAGCCACAGTGGTAGAGATTAAAGTGCTTCTGGTCCATGGTAATCCAATCAGAGTTAGAAGGCCTTTAATCTCTGCCATTCTCTAGACAAACATTTTGGCAAAATGCCTTCCTTACAGTATTCTGAATTCCATCTGGGTTGCACTCTCGCTTTGACAGGGATTGGGCTCTGTAGGATTATCACCCCTACCCAGGAGGGCAGCAATTCCTGCCTTTTCTCCTGGATTAAAAAAGAAGACACCCAGCCGCATATCCTCCTACATGGACAACAAACAGTTCCCAAGTTGTATACTAGGAAGCAATGAAAATTCTCTGGACAAAGGAAGATTGAGAGAATGCACTTTCTAACATAAACTGGGGACAAACAGGATTTTATTGTTCACAGTCCCAAACGATTCAATGTTTAGGTCAATTGTCCCCTCTTGATATAAGGAAGGAAACCACTATAACACAGCTGTACTGAGTGAGCCCATTTTTTAAAAATGAGGTGACAACCAATTGAAATTCTGGAGCAAAACCAAGTCTCTCCAGCCCAGGGAATTTGCATTATGCCCACAGGCTAGCACAAGACTGTTCAAATTCTGCTCTGTCATATAGATAGGATATGGCATGATCTTCCTTGAAAAGTTAGATTTATGTACATCTGTTTGTGTCAACCACATTACTTATAAGCAGTAGAGGAAATCTTAGCCAGAAAGGCTGACACAGTCATACTA
>WEIU01013710.1:315089-338896 GCA_013389925.1 Aegithalos caudatus
ATTGGTGGAAATCCCTGATGAGATAAAGGATTTTCACTACAACTTTAATACTCACATATTATCACTACCTTCACATATCACTCCCTTGGACTTATGCCTGTTCAGTGAGTAGGTAGGGATCATCATGCCTGCTTCTCACTACAGAAAGAGAGGTACAGAATTAACTTTTCGTTTTCATTAAAGAGCCGGGGGGGAATCTGGAGAGGGAATCGGTAGGGGGGCAAGAAAAAAATGCAAAAAAAGAGTAAAAGATGAAGCAATATTATTCTAAAGTCAATGTATAAATCTTTAGCTGTACAACTCCCACTTGCATTAAAGGGATTTGCACAGCTAAAACCTCATGCATCAAGTTGACAATACAGCCATAAAGATGTGAAATCTGAAGGGGGTTTTTGTTATGGTTTGGGATTTATTAAATTTGTTTATTTGGAAAATAGGTTTTTAAAATTTTACAACAAAAAGTGAAATATGATAGTGAAAAAAGTGAAATATGAAAGACACAACAACATGATTCCATTAGGCCCACACAGTTGGGACTTGAATACCTAAAAGGAATTTTTCCATCTGGCAACTAAGTATGTGTCCCACCTGCTCTCTAACAATGAGCTATTTGCAGCATTTGGGCTAAATTTATAGGGTTAATCAAGGGTTAAAATTACTTCATTGTCCCAAACCAACCTCTTTACAAGGAACCTTGATTGAAGGGAGCCTGAGAGAAACAATCTAAGATGCCTTTGCCTTTTTCACCAACACTTTCCAGTGAGGGTGCAACAGTTGGAAACTTCCCATGCAGTCACCAGTCTTTACACAAGCTGAGCATCCTCCTCACACCAATTGTCTAAATTTGAGAGGGTAAATTTATGTCCCCCAAGGATAGCCCTGGTGGTAGGCAGGGCCTAGAAAGACAGGAGGACAATGCTGTGCCTACGGGTAAGTGGAGCTGTAGCTGGGCTACAGAAATCTGAACTAGGATGCTCGATGTGACCCAGAACAATGTGACAGCTGGGAAGCTTATTCCCACTTTCCATCTGGTTGACAGGTGGTTCCCTGAACGTTATGTCAAACTGCTGGCTACTGGCAGAGTGACACCATCACAGCAGTAAGTACTGGGTAAGACCAAGGAGACCTGGGTGTCATGTTCAACTACAGCACTGCTGCTTCACAAGGTACAGAGGAACACACTGGGCATGGGAACATGGGCATGGGAACCTTTTTTCTCTGCAGAAGGGGAAGAGGAGATCTAGCTCAACATATTTACTGGGAGCACTGCTACACCACAGGGTTAATATTAGCAACAGGTTGCAAGAAAAGAACAAAACAAAACAGCTCTCAGAGAGCTTTGTACTCTCTGAGAAAGTGGGGCCAGCCAAAAGTTTCTAGAAAGATTTTAAAACTATGGCAGGTTATAATAATTTTCTGCTTTTGAGTCACTAAGTTTTGTTAAGTACCAAAAAGGCAGAAATATTGGTCAGCATTATGCTGGTAAGATCACATTAATGACCCACATACCATTTGCACTCTTCTCAACAGCTGTCTGCTTCTTGATTATCACTGCCATTAACCATCCCAAGAAGTGCATCAATGAACACGGTTTTCCAATATGACTCAAGTGACAGGCAGTATTTTCCTCACATCTAAGATCAGCAGATTTAAGAGTCAACAGGCCATGTCTTAATCCCACTGAAGCTGATGGAGTTATACCACTTTTGAACAACGGAGTATCTTGCCTTAAGTACCAAGACTACAGTGTAAGCCTGTTTCCAAAGCATACAAGTCCTCCTGTACAATTACCCTGTTGTCATCCAATGTCCTGATACAAGTCTTTCACTATATGGCATAAAAAGCTACCAATCACTGAATCAATACTGCTTGCCAAACTTGCAGCAATAATTTGCTCTAATCAATAATTTTCATGTAACATTAACTGGCACTCTCTTTGCTACTTTATCTCCACTACTTACATTATGCAATTTGGCCTATCAATTTACTTTAAAAAAAAAGATAAGATTTACTATCATGATGAGGAGCTTATTGACAATGAGGATTTTTTACCCAAGTCAATAAAATACAGATTACTGTTTAAAAATTAAAAGTTCAAAGGAATCGCTTAGGAAGCCAAAACTGTAATAGAAACTTATCAAAGCTAAATGAGCAATAAATAAGACAGTATGAAAACTGTCAGAGCAACTTAGCATCCCCATTCTATTTGTGCTTCATTTTATTAGCTAATCAAAGTGTCATATTATTTCTACTGGCATCTATTTACTGCCATGTAATTTTGATAAGGGCACCATCTGTATTTATAAAAGCATTATCTTAATAGCTGTCTAGCAATCTACAAACATAGGTGATATTTAACTTTTCTAAGGGGATCAATTTTAAACCAGGCAAAAGGACTGATATAAGTCAATACGCTCTGCTAACACATCAAGGGTCCTATCTGGATCTCCTGCTGCCATGTGCCATTATAGCAGCCTTACACTTACACCAAGGAGGTGAATTTGTTTGACACGCTGTGCACTCTTCTTTGCTTTATTAAGATGTACAGCCATGAATTTTGTTTAGCAGGGCTTAGAGCTGCTCAGATTTTAAATCCCTGACAAGAAAAAGGAATTGTCACAGAGAACTATTTTGCCACAAAGGAAGTTTAAGTGATAGTGCTAATTGAAATTCTCTATGAATAAGGGTTTTTACCCTTCTTTAAGGATTCCATGGATAATTTAGGGATATAAATTTTTATCTGTTAATATGTTTATTTGTTCCCACCTTTTGCATTGCACTGGGCCTATCAGTGGAATCAGGGCCTCCCAAATGCAGCCTAGGTCAAGTATCTTCCATTCCAGTAGTGTCACAACCCCTCAGATGCCTACTTTCTCCTGGCTCCCAACTCTCACACTTGACAGCAGGGCAGCCCAGCTCCAGGAAGGAAGAAGTAACTTGTAACTAGACCATGCACCTGGGTTCATTCCCAGGGGACAGGAGATACCTCTCTGATACCCTCCTTCCAGATGAGGACCCAAACTCCATCTTCTAGTCAAATTTTCACACAACAGTACTAATATATTTTTAAAGATGCAATGCATAGTACTTTGTGCTTTGGGTGGTCTCAGAGGAATGCAGGAGTCATGTCAGGGATCGCTGTACACAGCTTTGGTACCCTCTTCATCCTGACTTTCTGCCATCACACAGCTCCCTGGCAGCTCTGCACAGCCACAGGTGATGCCAGCTGCAAGCCCATGGCTCCTCTGGCATCTTTCTCCTAAGGCACTGCCAGCCTTACAGATGTAAATGCTCACTGAACAACTCTTTTAAAAGAATTTGGGCTATGGGCAGCAGAAGAATTTAAACATCTCATTTTTAAGCAGTCACTACCAAAGGGACTTTCTGAAATGCTAAAGCAGAACAAGGCACCTACACTCTGAAACTTCACACAGGAGTTAGCTACAGAAGACTTTGTATTTTTGCTGGTCAGTTTTATTTCTAACCTAATGGTCAATGGGATGGTGAAATAGGAATTTCTACAGGATTAAATCCTGTGGGATCTCAAACACATTGTCTAAAAGCATGGTTAGGGGAAAAAGAGGAGGAAAATGCAATCCATGCCCTACATGACAAGTACATGTCAAATATTCTTAGACTGATTTTAGTACATTCATTTCTAATATATTTCAGTGTTATTTGCCATCTCCTATTTGACATAATAATTATACATAACTGAATAACTATAAAATTGCTGCCTTATATTGCAAATTACTAATTATAGTAGTAAACATTAACAACATGCCATATATAAAATAGTGATTTGTATATTGAAATGAATTAGAAATAATTGCAATATGTGATAATTAAAATTATGCAAACATTAGCTATCTAATTGTCAGATCGATTTTTTTTTTCTTTTACATTCTCTTTTTAGAGGTTGGTATCATTATCCAAATTTTTTTTCATGTGTAACTCAAAGACTTTTTTTTAAATCCAAGACAGAATAAAGAAATGAAACACGTCCTGATTGAGCCCAAATGGGGATTTGAGGCAATATTCATGCATATGGCTATCCATGCAGGGCTATGAAGAGAAAACCTTCAAGAATATCTTCCCAATCAAAGAGGAATCCTTTTCTTGCCCAATATGCAGAATGTGTCATAAAACTTACAGCTCAGAAACTTGTAACCAGAATCAGTCATCATGACTAGCAGTGACAGCATCCTCAAAGACATCTTCTTGCTACTGTGACTTCTTAGGACTTTTGTGCAGAAAACTACTTAAAAGCAGCTGTGGAATATCCACCTCAGGCTGCAGCTGGCTTCTTGTGGACCTGTCTCATCCTTTTCCTGTAGGAAGCATTTAGGTGAGCACTGATGCATATCTGCCTCGGACCCTCTCTTTACTACAGTGGTTCTGTACCTCTTTTTCTCCTGTTCCATGGTATATGTGTCCTTGCTAAGGAAAGACCTTTTTCTCTCTGTTGATCATGACAAAATTTACAAATACAGGGTTAACTTCAGAGACAGGGCTTTGAAAACTCTTATCTTGGATTTCAGTTTAGGACTATGTTTGGTAAAATAGTAGCAACTGAAAACTGGAAAGGAACATAAAGAAGTAGGGCCAAAGTTAAATTAATACCTAGCACAACCTTCAAATGATAATGCTAATGTCCAGTACTGATAGGTATTGAAGATCTGCAATACCTATGACCCACCCTGGGACATTTAAGGACTGTTTACATTCAAGCTTTGTCAGAAGAAAAATAGGAGGAACTTCTGTCCTAGCAAAAATTTCCAGCTACTTTTAACTCTTTCCTTCATATTTTTGTATCCTGTATCTTCGTCCTCTTCTCCTCTAATGTTGATCTCCCTCCTAGCTTCATCTTTGCAGTGCTGTAGAAGCCCTAATGGAGAGGAGGGGTTTGAGACATGAAATTTGCTGTGGTGTGCAGGCAAGGAACAAATTAGGTTGCTAAAATTATGTGATAACTCTACATTTATCTGCTAAAGAACATCTTCAATATTAGTGTAAGACTGGAGAACTAATCAGAAAACAGTCCAGATGTATTATCAGCAACCAAGCAGTGAGAGGAGACAGCCCCTGTATGAAATTGTTTTCTTTGATAAAGGGAGTTTCTTAGTGCTGTAAATCTAACTCACATGAGTGATCATATAGCCACAGGTACAACGTTCATTATTAACTAAGTAAAGAGTATGCACCAAATCAATTAAAAACAATCTTTAAAAGAAGGTACATAATTTAATTGTACCCAGGTACAGCTCTACTCTAATTTATCTTCTGGTCACTTGCAAGGAATTTTACTTAGATGTTTAATCTAACATTCATTGCAAAGGGTAATTCTCATGAAATTGCTATGGCATCTCCTGTATCACTTAATGCAAATGCTTCAGTGCCTCGGCAATGGAGAGGAGCTTTTTCAATAAAGACACACATCACAGTGCAGTATGAAGGGCTCTCTTTGTTCAAGTTGTTTTAAAAGCAGCAAAATGTTTCACAGTAACGAGACATTCAGACTCTAACACCAGCTACATTTAGATGACAAATCACATTCCAAATTGTGGATGTACATCACATGTCCATCATGCAGCAAGGAGTATGGGCTCCAGACATGTTTTGCATATAAAAGCATGCCCAGACTCATGAACTTGCACAAAAACACTAGACACTATCAGCTGATGTGCAGCATTAAAATATGCTTCTGACATTAAAAAATCAAACAAACAAAAACCCAAAACAACAACAAAACAAACCCAAATCACTTATTTGTGGCTCCTGAACCCAGATTTAAGACACCTAAATAAGCAGCTCAGTCATTAAGGGTCATGTAGTTTTCAGCTTCCATTAACCACACTATTTGTTTATATGTATACAGTGAATTTCAACAGGTACCAAAGCAAAGACAGACCACATGTACCATATGCTAGCAGGAGCTAAACTTTTACAACTATCTATAAAATCATGGTGGTCAGCCAATGCAACAGGAATTGCCTCCTGGGGAAGGAAGATTGACCCCAGAAGGGAAGATGAGAGCTGCAGGAAAAGGCCTTCACAGACGGGGATACCTGTAGAATCCAACAACAAGACATCCACATTTCTGGGCAGTGGACAGAAGAAATATGAAGGACTTGTTTAGTCAAGCCTGAGCATGCTCTCATTTCTTCTTCAAAAATCCTTAAGGTAATTCACATCAGAATTACTTCCAATTTAGATTGGTTTTGTCATTTGCGGCATCACAAAACCAGTTTGGGAATGCAGTGAGCTGGGGCTGATAGCTCCCAAGGCTATGGGAAGTACACACAGTTACAATTGGGGACAAAAGATATGCAGCTCCATGACCAAGTCCTCTTCCTGGGGACGACCACAATATTTTGCAGGAAACAGAGATCTGGATATTATAATCTTCTGTTCAAACATATGTAGGGAAGAGGTTTTCTGACAAACATCCCACCTGACATGGACTTCTTTCTGGGCTGTTTAGCAGGGGTTGGAAGGAGGCAAAAGAGAGAATCAGCACAAACACAACCTTCAGCCCTGAGTACTGATTTGCCATCAGCATATTACTAAAACCCTGATGAAACAGTACCTCAGTGACAGGCAGCAGAGGGGGTTTCAAGGCAATCTTGCTGATACCTGCACATACATTTTCTCCATCTGCCAATTTTCTCTGGAGAAGGAGAGATAGTCTGTTCCCCTACTCCAGTACTCCTCATTATTAGAAGCAAACAGGTTGGGTTTTATTCGGTTTGATTTTAATTAAGACCCCTACCAATAATGCTGTCTATCATCTCAGAAAATGGTTCAGGAGGATATCTACTTACTTTCACAGTTGTTTTTCACCTTTACTCTTTTGCTGAATATATAAAACATCACAGGGGGTACAGATTCCCATATTTAAAGAATACCGATGTAAGCAGCTGTAAATCTTTTTACTTAGAAGCTCTCTCTTCAGGTTACCATTACAGTTCATCTGCCTAATAAATGTATTTATAAATGTGCATGTTTTCACACCTCTCTCACCAATATGGAGTCAATGTGCTTGCTAATCATGATACAATTATTCAAGACCAGCAATGTAAGTCTGTGCTTTCTTCCTTGATACAGAGAGCTGTTAGCCAGCATGGGGTTTTTTATCTAAAAATGCTCTTAAATTTTTTCGTTCTCCTGACATAAGTGAAATGGTTATGTTAAAGGGAAGATTAAAATACGTTACTCTGTTTGTAAAAAATAAACCCCATACACAAACCCAAAATATAAATATTGCCTGATTAGGGAAAAGACATTTATGGTCATGTTTGCATAGTCCAAACACCAACTCATCAGTAATTTGAAATCATTACCAACCTTTATTTTGTACAATGGAGTAAGTAAAAACGTTAATTTAAATATCTTTCCACACAGAAAAACTCTACTGACATCAGCATATTACCAAAACCAATTTTCTTACATCAACTCACATCTTCCCCTAATTCTGTAGCATAGCTCTTGGGAGTTGCTACAAGGTCTGTGTAAACTGAAAATCTAAATAACATTATGATGGCTGTTACAGAACTAATTTATAATCTAATACCCTAGCTGAATTTAATATCCTACTTATTTATTCAAGCAAAATATCTGGAAAAGATATGTCACATCCTAATGCAGTTTTTATGAAAATGGAAAAAATAAAGAGGAACTTTAAGTACGCATAATAACAATCAGTAGGGACAGGTACAAGCAAGAACTGTTGCCTGCCCATCACATGAACAAAAGCTACAGTGCCTTAGTAATTGGACTGTTTGTTTCAGAATTCAATTATTATCAAATCTAGTATTTTACATTAGATGTGCAAGCTGAAAATGCTTCTTGTATTAATGCTATTAGTTCCACAGTACAGCAGCATGTAACTGGTGGACAAACTGCTGCCTCCTCATCAGCCACCTTTAACAGCTCCTTTTCTTTAACTGAATTGAAGAATTGAGCTTTACAGCAGTATTTCTAAACATGCCATTTTATTATAAACACAGTCATACATGCATCGTAACTTTCAACTTAATGAAAATAGACTGCGTCAGTGAATATAAAATTTACCTCTTAATTTGCCTTTTCTAAGACCTTCCAAGTGAATACCTCTCTCAAATATGCTTTTGTAAAAATATTTAGGAACACAGCAGGAGAGAAAACAAACAGGCTAAAATCATTCACAAAACATTTTGCTATTGAAGTGTCATTGCTGGATAAGCCCTGTTAGCTATTCTGGCAGAAAGAGCAGTTTATAAAAACTTAGTAGACCTGAATAGCATATTTATATGGCAGAGCTGAATTTCCAGAAAAAGGACAGCATCCACTCTTAGTCAACTTACTACCCACTGTGCAGGCCTGCATAAATCATATTACAGTAAATGCATAACCTTGTTGCTTAACTTGAGCTGTGCTGCAGTCCAGGCTTTCAGTCTCCACCTGGCATTTAGCAGACCAGAGACAGTCACTGACCATCATGCTCTGGTGATTGATGGGGGCATCATAGCACACACCAGAAGAACAAATAAATATATATATATGTAGAAGAAACTATATATATGTTGATTTAACCTTTTTGAGTACTTAAATTTTTTCATTTAGATACAAAATTCATTCTAGGTGAAAAGTTGTACTGAGGCTACTATGAAAATTTCATTACCTTATTCACACCATTTGTTTCTGTGTGCTCATGTACAACCAATCACAGAGTAGGTAAAATTCACCTATTTGGAAATCCAGGACACAAAGACAGAAACTGATCAACTCAGCTACCCTTGATGGATTCACTGTGTTGGAGGGCACAGGATATGCCTGGTTGAGTCTAACAATCACACCTCTCTTGCAATAGTATTTACTCAGTAAAACCTCTCAAAAGAAGATGAAAGGCTGCTGTCCAAGACAAGTCAGAGAGTGACAATTAGATAATTCCTCTTCACTTTTCTCCAAAAACCTGCAGTTCCTTATCAGAAACACACACTCCACAGAACTACTGATTAGAGATGCTACATCCTACTCCCTATGAATATGTTCCTAAGGTTTCTCCTAAAAACCAGCTTATTGTTATCCTTCTTCAGGAGGTCAAAGGCTTGTCAAGTACTTGCCCTCCTATGATGTTCCCTCTCATCCTCCACCAGCCCCTAAAGGCCACTGGATTGGCAGGCCTGTGCTGCTGCCTCCTTGAAGCCACACAGTAGTCAGCCCCAGTGGCAGCAGGAGCTCCCCTCTGCTGCTCCTGTGCTCCATACCCCGCAGCAGGTTTTGTTTTAGCTAAGAAAAGAAACAGGAGGCCAAAGAGCCTGGTCTCCAGGATCACAGCAATCACGCAATGGAGGCATGGGCAAGGGTGCAAAGAAGTGCAACAGCCACCAGCACTGCTCTTCTCTAATTCATTACCCCAGAGGACTGTTCCCTGAGAGGAGTTGGACTCTGACAGCTCCATCCTCTTCCCACATCTTCTGTACTGCTTCAGAGGTGGCAAAGCAAGAAAGAAAAGTTTGTCTAAATACAGCCAGGAAAGTGGCAGTGCACTGACAAAGACAGGCTTTGCACTCCCATCTCTCAGTGAGGTGAGGTTGCAGCAGGAGAGCAGAAGCCATAAGTGGGCTACCCAAGAATGTTTCTAGATATCTCGATATTTTATGTGCTTTACTTAATTTTAAAAGATTTATCTGAAGGGGGAAAACCCTGTAATATGAGATTTACTTCCCTTACACTTATTAAAAATAAACATTATGCATGGACTCCATTTGAGTCCAATTAGCAATAACAGACTTGATGTAAAATCTTCTACCATCAGCTTTATAAAGAATAATGCTCAGGTTATTAAGTTATTTGACATTCTAGAAAGTGCCAAAGACATCTGGGAATATGGAGGTAAAAGTGGAGGGTGGGGAGAGCCTTTTCATGTTTGTGTTTACCATATTTCTGCTCTTTGCATTTCTGAAGTTTACCAGGGCAGAAGCAGTCCCCAGACCACAAATAATTATATGGGGAATCCCCATAAGCTGTCTTTAGGCAACTTTAATTTGGTTTTTTTTTCACCAGGGGTCCAGCACAGGAGGGACTCATAAAATGGAAGGTCCTCAGCCCTCGGTCCTTCAGGCAAGCAATAAACTTCCCCCCGCCATGCACAGCATGAAGGCTCCTCTTCTTTCTTTCAACAAAAGGCTAAAAACCTGTCTCAATTTTTTTTCACTGATCCTTCAATAGGGGAAATTATTTTGGACAGCAGCATGGCCAGCTGCTCTTAATTATAAGTCAGGTCTCCAGCATATGTGCACAGTACATGGGGCACAGTCAGGGAGATGAAGGTGCACAGGCGAGCCAGGACTCCAAGAGCAAACACTGGTGATGAGTTGAGGGGTGCAGCTCTGCACCCACAAAGCCAGCCCTCCAGGAGTTCAGCTCCTGCACCTTCATCAACTCTACCCACAGGAAATGCTCCCATATTTATCGCTGCTGGAGGAGAGTAGAGCTCAAAAACTTCACTGCCTTACCATTTCCTTGCCAAATTTTTCTCATTTGATTTTAAGACGTTCATTAACATTAACATTATGGGGGCATTTCCTTTAAGTAAAAAGAAACAGGTAAATAGGGCCCAAGGACCAAATGCATCCTATGAAGTTCTACACTATGACCTGAGGCCACTCTCTCCTATTCTCTCTCAACTCTTTCAAATATTTAAGGATTGCAGAAAGGCAGGAACCTCAGGAGAATATCTTGCCCAACGTACCGATCACAGCATTATTTCAGTGGAGAAATATCTGGTAATAACAGAGTCCAGGTTTTTCATCAATGGGTGCCTCAAGCACTAATACTCATGGTTCAGACTCCAATCAATCAGACTGATTTACACTAAGTGGTGCTGAGGGCCAAGGAAGTCCCACCAAATCCTACCACATCTTTAGATTTTTAGACGTGGACTTGCAAAAGAATTTAGTCAATGAGTTTGAGTTCACAGCTTAAATCATGTACTTCTACTTTACTGGCTTTATGAATGTTTTCACTCCTTTTACTTTTCTTTTCCCCCAAAGGCTGGTAAGTTTAAATGAGGAAGATTTTGATGCTGTCCACTGTACTCTGGCACACCTGTGTCCAAGTTCCAAATATTAGCAGGTATGCTTGTTATCCTTTTTATATTTTGGGGTTTTTTTCATCCTTTAGCCTTAGAAGCAGACATGAATGAAAAGTTGAGTCATGCTCCTTTTTGTTAGCAAAATGGCACCACACATTTCCTACAGTCAAAAAAGAAGCATCCATTTAGTTGAGGAACAAAATAAAGGAGACTGCAGCAAAGAAACGAGTGTAAGACAGAGGAGGAAAGAGCCAAAGGAAAAGGGCATTGAAAAACACAGCATGGAGAAAGGATGCAATATTCTTAATTTGTAATAAGCATTCACAGTTAAATGGCAAGCAGAAAGCACTGGCTACTGCAGCTGAGGTTGTAGCTTGGTAAGCAGTGTGTTCACTCCATATGTTCAGCAAGCACCAACCTAAGCCATCTGCTTCTTGTGTCTGTGGTAAAGGGAGCCAAAACATACCTGATTTCTCACACCTGCTCCAAATGGAAAACACCTACAAGGAAAATAAATCATTCTCCCTCCGTGGACACAAACCCCTGGAGAGTGTGTGTCAGTGCTTATGTCTTGGGTGAGGGAGAAGAGTTTATCCCCCTGCATTGCATAACATGCCAGAAAAAATGAATGACATCTTCTAATAACTACAGGGCAGATTTTTCAAGTCAGGCATGTGCAATTGGGCTAGCCTAACTTAGGCATGCAAATAGCAGATGTGCATGTACAGATATCTGACCTGCACACACACACACAGATAATTCGTATTTCACAGCTCTGACAGTACTGGGGCACAGGTTTATCTTCAAAAGTTGACTCTCACTTGTGGAATTTTGCATCCTGATAGCAAGGAAAATAAGTTCATTTCTCTTATTCAGCTATTATTCAGGTATTCAGATGGAATTCAAAGCAGTCTCCTAGAGCAAAAACGACCCAATGTTTCAGAAGTAGGAGCAATGTATGGTAAGGAAAAGATTTAAATCAATCTCTACTCACTATATTAGCAGCATTGCTGTTTAAATAATATAAAAAGGCTCAAGAATTATTATTTTTAGTATTTGAGAATACGATCACAATAGAGAGCAATTTAAATGGTACATTGAGTGTTTTATAAACACGCAGTGACAAGTAAGATTGCTGTACCTGGGCAAATATGAAAAGTGAAATGAAAGACCCAGGAAATAACAGAAATGAGAAGCACAGTTGTACAAGGGGTAGACTGATCTTACATCTTTTGTCCTATGATGGTTTGGCTGCCATTGGCTGATCTCACCAGAAACTGAGGAAAGCAAATAATGAAAAAAAAAAAATGAAAGTATCCTCAAAGCTGCTGAGAAAGGAGTAACAGATTCAGGCTCTGACCTGACAAAGTCATGGAGCCAACGTCCTTTTGAAAATCCTAATATAGAAATCTAAAGATGTGACCTGATTTCATAAAGTACTGCACACTCAGAAGATCCCATTGACTTCAATATAAGTAACTGCAAGAGCACAGCATATCCTTTCAATTGCTAGTAATTCCATGAAATATGTTTGTCACCTACAAGATCAATGGGATGGGCAGGTGCTAAATATCTCACAAGATCAAGCTTATCTGGCTAGGAAATAAACCAGTCACTACATGATATACCCTTTGTTTCTCAAATGTAGGTTCAAAACAAAACCAAAATCACAAGTTCTGCTCAGTGAATGGTACTGACTTGTGAAGCTTTAACAACACTTAATATATGAGTAATCAATACAGTTACACATACAAAATGCATCTCTTAAACGCTTCACAGTAAATTTAATTCATGCACTTTTATTGTTTGAACGTTTTTCAAGATTTTCCTTCATTAATACTGTAGGCTGTTCTGAATGCCAACACTGCACAGCTCGGGTCAAGAGTTTTGGAACAGATAAACAAATGAGCGAATCCAATTTGATGTAAAAAAATATTTTTTCCCTAAAGGAGAATAAATGTGGGCTCCTCTCAGAATTACAAATATTTTCTATAACGATCCAAGTCGAATTCTATTCTTTTTTGTAATCTGTGTATTCATATAATTTAAAACAAACATGCTGGTATATTCATATTAACCAATTGTTGTTCTTAAGGAGAAGAAATACATTGTCAAAGAACTAACAATATGTTGTTATACCAAAATGCAAGTCAGCTTTGAATGCTTAAATAGCCCGATATCATCTGACCACTATGGAATCAGCCTTTTGTATTAAGCTGACACCAGAGTGTTACTGAACTGCCCTATTCTATGAAACTTTTTTCATTTCATATCACTAATTTGCTACAGAAAAATCTCCTGCTTCTGTCTTAACTCAGCCTTCTGGTGTTGGGCTTCAATTAAAATTTTATAATAATGATACCACTTATTTTAAATGCTGCAAATACTTCATCAAAAAAAAGTTTATAGCATTATACTATAATCTGGAACACTGCTCTTCATAGTTGTGCATTTAACAGTGAAATACTATACACTGCTGCATGTACAGAAACACAGACTCAAACAGAGTAGAGTAAGTCAAAATTGAAAGGAAATCCCAAAAGTTGTTCTGTGCAATGAAACATCAATATATCTCAGCTTATTTTTTTTTTCCTAAAATGGGTTCTGAAAGCAGAATATGTTTCTGGGTTTGACTTTACTTTTTCACTGGGGGAGGCAGAAAAAGGGCAAACTAACTTCTGCTTTAAAAACACCACTCTTTACCTATGCCTTAACAAACTGTACAATTAAGATCAGAAGAGATAGGTTAACAACAGAAGTTCCTGAAAATTAGAGATTTTACATCAGCCAGTGATCCCTCTTTCACTACCAGAGCATTTACATCAGTTTCCTGTAAGCTATTCTTACCAGCTATGCATGTGTGGAACTACCTGCACAGTGCATAAGTAACCAAAAATATGACCAAAGAGCATAGGAAGCATCTGACCACCCCACTGGTGCCTGACCTCCACTGCAGGTCTGCCTTTTGGATCCCTACACCTTAGAGAAAGACAAAGAATGCAGCAAGGGATGAAATGAGAGAGTCAACGGAAACTGATGGTCAGGTGCTACCCACAGAGGACCATAGCAGACTGGGAGCAGAGACATTACACTGCTGATAGAAATGTAGTAGTTCAGCTGCCTGTCAACAGGCTTTTTTTTCCTCTGCCTGTCTCCCTAGATAAAAAGAGCAGTTACCCTATCACAAATAACACTCTGCTACCGCAGTTAATCTGAAGATGGAAGGGCCGCATCCCATTCATCAGCACACAGAAGCCAGAGGAAACAAACAGGTGAATCTGAAGCTCCTAAATACTGACCCTCACCAGACTAATTTCTAATACTTATACAGATTCAATTTTACTCAGTGAGAAAATACTACAGGGCTGCTACAGATTATTTTACAACTACCTGGTAGCAACAAGACTGAGTGTCCATTTTGCATCAATCTCAAGCAACCACAGATAGCATTGTTGCTTCAGCCAGGAATATTGGATAGGTGACACTTGCACCTGTGACACATGGATGTAAAGGCAGATGCAGAGCTTCCTGGTGGCCATTGCCACTCATCCTGCATTACCATGCTTCACTCCAGCTACAACAACCAACACGATCACTTTAAAATTACTGGCCATTCTACTAGTTTCAAAAGAACAATTCAGTTCTAATAACCTCTTATTTATTATTTCAAATGGGAATTTTTATACATTTCAATGGCTCTCTTCTTATTTTTGGTCAATTCCTAGATCCCTTTGTAGACAAACATTTTAACCTTAAGGTAATTCTTACTGGAAAGAGCATTTATCATTATTTTGCCATCTGTTCTAATCTACCAACACACAGGATATATATTATTCAATGCTGTATTTGCTGGCACAATAATCTCCATAATTTGTACGAATTTGAGAGACATTCGCTCTGGAGACTGAATATTTAATCATTTCTTAATATCAAGTCTTGAAGTACAGACACAATTACTGAATGTCAGTACAAAGCCTTTTTCATTCAAACAAATGCAACGTTCTAACAAATTTCACCATTAATAATCTTTAGGAATAATTTCCACATTTTCAGAGAAACTTAGCTAATTAAGTTAAGGTAGTTCTGTTTGCCAGCATCAAACTGTGACACAGGTACTTTTTTGAGAGCTGCCTCATGTGAGCTAATGAATGAAATCCCTTTGACCATTTTGTTTTGCTGTTAGGTGTTTTCAACAACAGATGCATTTGTAGCCAAATACTTGCCCTCAGCTCTTTGATACAAGCTAACCCTCACCTAAAGGTTGGCAAACTGACATATCTCCTGCAAATTTAAAACTCTGCTGTCACTTGCAGAAAAGCAACTGAAAATTGTTCCTTTTACATACTTTCCAAAGCAGCTGGTGAATGACATGCAGTGTGCTCTCTCCTGCTATAAGGAATCACAGAATTATGAGCATCACAATTAGCCAGAAACATATTTTCATTCTCATCTTCCATTATTCCGTAAGAATAGCGTCTCCAAAATTCTCATTAGCATTATCAGCTGCAAATGATGATACACTGTCAAAGTTTAAATCACATTATTCCAGTATGGTTTTTCTTTTTCACAATATTCTTTTCTTGTTCGTATTCCTGTACTGAAAAACAACTATATTAAATTATATAGTAAAAAAAAAAGATATCAGAAATATATTGCCATTTCCAGGGTTTCAGGCACCAGTGGTCTCAAACAAAAATACATGTCTTCAGAAGCTGGCAATAGTTACAGCTTTTGTCCTACCAAGACATGTCACTGTAACTATAGGTGAGGTTTGGCAAACAATATCTCATGCTGTTATTAAAGGAAAGTCTTACATACCTACTTCCCTGTACTTTAATTATCAGAGTCTCCTTCTGGCATCACAACACATGCAGGCATGTAATTTAAAAATAAATATATCATCTTTTAAAAATAAAAATTATTAGACTCAGACACTGCCACTGCTCTACCAAATTCTGTGCTGAGCCAACAAACTCACTATTGTGCCTTGTATAGCATTAAGCTTACAGAAAGTAAACTCTTAAACAAAGAATCTAAAATACATATCAGTACTACATGCAGTTTTTAGCAGTTTAAAACTATTACAGAAACACCCTCCAAATGATTTGGAATTTCAGTAGAAAATTAAGGACGTTTTATTATATATATTTGATATGGGAATTGGTAAATAAAGTATTTCAAAAGCACTGCAGACATGTACATAGGGCTTTTGGGATCGAATACACATGATTTGGTTTTTAAACCATCAGAAAGTTCACTAAAAGAAGACACTGAAAAAAGTTTGAAAGCAGCAGCTTAGAATTCCATGCAATTACATTATTACCCCTAACATTTTCCCAAATTTATTTCCATTTCTCCAAACAAATTCTCTAGTTTTCCAAACTGTCTAGCTGGAGTACTCACAGTGATGTTCTCAACAGGCTTTTCGTTTGTTTGTAGTTTGTGTTGTGGGTTTTTTTGAAGTGTCATCCATTCCTTGTTCCTTGTTTCTGCTCTGAAATTTTTGCTGATCTGGATCCAACACTTGCAGAACATCAGTTTTCTTTCCAGTGAAGTGAAGTGAAGTCTCCCTCTAGAAACCTCTTTGTAGCTCAGCACAGCACATCAAAACTGGAGCTGGAATCCACTACTACTTTTATGCTGCTGAGCTTATAATAAAAATTTCAGAACAAAAGTAATGCATGTAGAAACTTCAGGCCCTGTCAGAAGATGGCTTACTACTTTGTTCCAAAGCAAAGCTGCACACAGTACTCACTGAAACATCTGCAATAAAATGCATTTATATGTACAAGCACTTAATACTAACAACGTGTGTAGTAAACCATTCCATAAATTTTTCTTCATTTCATGCACATCCCCATGTACCTTACAAATGAAAGGGCAGCGGTTTTAATAGGCAAGAACTCAGGCAGGAATCCCTATCAACAATTTTTTCCAGTGTGTAAGCTAAGGCACTTCTAGGAAAACATAAAAGCATAATTTTTGGATGACTGCATGTTTATACAGAAACCGTGGCTCAACTCCCCTGCAATGAAGAGAGACATCTTCAACTAGAGGAGGTTGTTCAGAGCCCATCCAACCTGACCTGGAATATTTCCAGACTTGAGATCATCCCCCTTGGCAAACTGTTCCAGTGTTTTGCCACACTCATTGTAAAAAATACCTTCCCCTTATATCTAATCTACCCTCTTTCAATCTAAAATCATTATCCCCTGCCTTTTTGCAGGGAAGATGAGGAAAGCTGGGAGGACAGCAGCTTCCTCTGTGATAGACAGGAATAAAAGAGGAAGGACAGAGCAAATCCATTCCAGCCTCTCAGTTTATGCCTCTCTGCTTCAGTTTCAGTTTATGTGATTTGTGAGATGGGTCAGGAGGGAGAAATAACATAAGGAAATAGAGAAACAAGAGGACAACAAGAGCTGAGCCTCCCCCCAGCCAAACTGGTATATATGGTCTGGGAGCTTGGCATCATCTCACATGAGCTCATTTGCAGCCCAGTTCATTCCTAACTCTATCACTGACAGCTATTTATGGCAAAGAGGACAAAAGTTAAAGGAATGGATATTTTAACTGGTGGTCCCCATTTGCCTCTGCATCAGGAGTACTTGTCTAAAATGCAGCAGATTCCACATATGTGGAATAATACACACAAGCCACACCAATTGCATAGTCAAAAAGAGTCCTCCCACCTCTGATTTTACAGCCTACTCACAAGACTAAGCACAAAAATCCTGCTAAGGAACATCCTGTGGATTTGCACAATCTCTAGGGACAACATGCCCACAGACCAATGAGCAGATTAAGTTCATCTATATGTAGGGTTTTTTTTCCCCACTATGTTGGATACACTAGAGATACCAGTCCCAATTTAATATGTAAATCAGACATAATTTGAAACTTTATTAGCATCATTCAACCCATGTCACTGATCAAGCCACTTTCACCATGATTACTTCCCTGAAAACCCAGCACACAAGGAATGTGTGCAACAAAAGGAGCTCAGCACTCTCCGGGAAGACCTTGAGCCCAACAGGATTCCAGTGCTATCCATGCTACTGCAAGAACTCCTCAAAGATGCCTGGGTATACCCTTCTCTCCAGCTGTATGTGCTAACTTTACCTATTTTATATGTATTAAATTTTACTTGAAATGGATACATCTCAGAATAAAACCATACAAGCAGTGAGCACATGGATTCAGGAACAGGCTTCTGTTTCTGATGTCCTGCACAAGACGCTGCCCTTTAAAAGAGCAGTAATTACAAGTTGTCCCTCCTTGACAACTGCAATATAAAAATAAAATTATTAACACACTGTCAAGTCAAATTGTACAGTGATGAATAAATACCTAGATAAATATGTTAATTCCAGTAGGATGCTTCCCTCCTCTCACCATTCTGAGGATAATGAAGAAAAAGGTAAGTAAGGAATCTCCCCAGGCTTTTCTTGTACCATACTTCCTACAGCTTCTACCATTAATCTCTGCTCAAAACTAAGTGCTTCCAGCTTTTTATTTGTCTCTATTGGAAGTTTTTTCCACAGATCTAGTTACTTCTAAGACACATTTTCATTTCTGCCACACAGCTATTTTGAAGCACACATTTATGCCTAAAACTTCTGGTTTACACAATTATCAACAGAGACAGCCAGTTCCTGCAGGAATATACCAATTAACTATAAACAACAGACAAAACAGCATTTGTACACCCTCTATTTCCTTCTCACATAGGGTATCACTGTGTATTTCACACACAAAATTTTCCACATAAAGCCTACTTTCCACAAAAAGCCTACTTTCCACATAAAGCCTACTTACTCACCCTTCCAGAAAAAGATTGCTTATTTCACAAAATGCTCTGTAAATTACTTTATGTTTCAGCTATTAACAAAATCAGCAGAAATTCTCTTCCAGACTGGATGATCAGAATATGGCATGTAAGAGAGGTCAATAAGTCAGCACACAGTCATAATTTAGGGTTAAAAAGAACAAATATGGAAAAACCTTACTGCCGTGGATTGCTGAGTATCTGCGGATCTGGAAAGAAGAGACAGTCCTCTAAACCTTTAAAGTTTAAAAATTCCATCTTGCATTGAATTTAATGTTTTCAGTACAAAACAATACTGAACATTAAGGTTTTGTGTCTGTTAAAAAGCTCTCACCCATATGGCAGCCACACTATGCCACTGAAAATATATGGCCTCATGAGTTAATTATCAACTCTACTTCATAATTAATGATACATCAGACTCCCTGATTTATGCATACACACACATATCTATATATACATATACATTTGTGTACCCCTGTACGCATACGTGCATTGTTGCATATGTAAAGAAGTATGCATGGAAATACCTACTGAAATCTTCACTAGGTCTCATTAAAATGTCTTGAAATATTTAGCCATTACAGTCTTGGGTATCTATAACTTCAAACTGCATATTTACACATTAAATAGTACAATTACAAATGGTTTATTAAGTAATTGTTCATTAGTAAATCTTTAACCAGGATACTTCTGAAATTGTAACTATTTTAAGCCAACCAATGGACAAGGATGAAATCTGTGGTTTATTAGTACTGCAGAGCAGCTCAAGGCTGCTCTGAAAATATGACACATTTCATGCTTCTTATTGAAATACTTTTTGTTCATATTCAATGCAGCAAGTCCTATGCTCAGATTAATTTGGTTTTTGTCAATTCAGACTATCTTATGCACTGTTGTTATTTATGATTTCATCTATTTATTGAATAAATAAACTCAAGTTCTACAAAGCTCATATCAGAAATCACTGAGGTTTTAATGAAGCACACTGAAAATATACACTCTTTTGTTTGAAACAAAATTTAAAAACCTAAAGGCAGGAGCTATAGAACATACTGCTTCTCTATTTTCAGGAACTATTTCTGGATTTTTAAAAACCTATATCCATTCTCTGTGGTTTTCATGTACACAATCGCTTAAAATAATCCACATGAAACAATCCTTCTTGATAACACGTTACTGGTACACAGAAGCTCTACTGTTTCCATTTTAGAAACCACAGTACAAGGTTTCTATTTTCTCTTCCTGAATCAACTTAAGACTCAAGACTCATAAAAACCTGACTTCTTAATTTATTCATCAGCTTAAACAAAAAAAGCTGGTGGTAAAATTAATAATAGTTGTTCTATCTGGTCCACTATAAAGAGCTTGAATTCATGAGCACATAAGACTTGAACATACCAAAAATATTATCTGAATCATACCCTACCCAAATGCTGTAACAGGACAGTGCACAACTCTTTTAAAACTTAGAAGTTTAAAATAGTGTACCAAAACTGGCAGTAGAAGCTCTTAACCCAATGCAAGTGGTTAGTGTCCTGCTTCTGGCCCGTCTGGAAAGCAGGCTGGGTGAATGGAGGCTGTGCTGTGACAGCCACCTTCTCTTGAAGAAGCACCACCTTGTACCATCTGGGATCAAACACTTCATTTTGACAGTTCTTCTGTAGTTACGAGAAAACAAGCTCCTCCACATTTGTCCTGCTATCTAACATTTACCTGCAGTAACTGTGCAAATTACAAGGTAACTAAATGGTGATCAGGCCTTGAAAGCAAAGGTTTCATCATGACAAAGGAAAGACAACTTCCTCTCCAATAAATGTTTATTCTCCAGTGCCACCAGATTTAGAACCAGTAGGAATGGGCAGACATTGGCTTCAAAGGGAAATAACTTCCTTTGTGTGAAAAAGCTGCTTAATCATTTAGGGGCAAGCAGAACTCTAAATAAAAAGCAGCAGGGAAATTGCAGCATAAGGCATATAGTAAGAACCAAGTTGTTACCTACTACTTTTAACATTAATGATGAAGCAATGGCTTTCATGGTATTGTTAAGGCTGGAAAAGACCATAAGGAAAGGTTAAGGTTGGAAAAGATCATTGAGCCTGGTAGCCCAGCACCACTGTGTTCACCCCTGTACAACATCCCCAACATCCACATACCTTTAGAAGACTTCCAGAGATAGTGAATCCACCACTTCCCCGGACATCCTGTTCCAATGCCTGACGAGGCTTTCAGTGAAGAAATTTTTCCTAATATCCAGTCTTGGCCCCCTCTGGTGCAACTTCAGGGGTTTTCCTCTTCTAATTTTTGTTACCTGGGAGAAAAGACTGACCCTCTCCTCACTACCATCTCCTTTCATAGAGAACAGTAAGGTCCCTCCTGAACCTCCATTCCTCCAGGTTAAACAATGCCAGCTGCTCCTTCTAGGACTTGCACTCCAGACCCTTCACCAGCTTTGTTGCCCTCGTCTGGACTCACTCCAGCACCTCAATGTCTTTCTTACTGTGAGGGGCCCAGAACTGAACAGGATTTGAGGTATGGCCTCACCAGTGCTGAGTACACAGGGACAATCACCAGACAAAACCAGAATTGTGTTAGCCCATCATACTGCCATTGTTTCAGAGACAGAACAAACTCAGATGAACTCACCACCACTCTCTGGGCCCAGCCATCCAGCCAGTTTTTTACCAGCAAACAGTGCACCCATCTAAGCCATAAGCAACTAATTTCCCCAGGAGAATGCAGTGCAAAATTATGTCAAGACTTTACTAAAGTCCAGCTAGACAACACCCACAGCCTTTCCCTTACCCATTAAGTGGGTCACCCTGTGACAGAGGGAGACCAGGCTGGTCAAGCAGAACTTGTCTTTCATGAACTCATGCTGGTCAAGATCCTGAGTCTGTCCTCCAGGTGCTGAGTGACAGCACTTACCATGCAAAGTGAGCAAGATACATATAATGAAAATAAATTGCAAAAGAAATGTATGAAGAATATAACTGTAATGTTATGGCTAGGAACAGCATTCTGGCTGAAAGGTAAAAAAGTTATTTTGAGGTGGGCAAGAAAAGGGAGACATAGCTCATAGAAATTAGGTGCCACAGAATGTCTAAATGGAGGAATTATCAATCCAGATCATGATGTGGCAGTTTCTAATGAGAAGGGCACGATGCAAAAATAACATCTCAGTACAACTATTAAGCTGGAATAGATGCTGTTTACTGTATTAATGTTGCCTTTACGGGTGTAAAAAAACAAAACCAGAATTGTAATAGGCCATCGTGCTCCCATCTTTTCAATTACAGAGATAGAACAATCTCAGATTCCAAAGCTAACTACAAATCAAAATTGTGTTATGTTATCTACTGAGACACAAATGGAAAATAAATACTGTTAACTGTCACTTTCCATTAGGTAACAGAAATTCAATTACATTTCAAACAAGCCTCCATGTCAACAGAATAAATCTGTTTCATAAATGAGCAGGTAACAATTTTTTATTCTAACTTCCCAAAGGGAAAAGATCAATTTTAATCACAATTGTTCATTTTTTCCCGTATTAATGTTCTGAAGCAAACTACATCATCTGACCTAATAAATACCATTGTATAGCACTAAGGTTTAGGAAAAAAGGGCAAGAAAAGGTGTTATGAAGAATTATTAAATTCATCTGCTGTGACATTGTGCTGTTCTGGCAATGAAGGCTCATGCCTGACCACCAATTTTCCTAGCCTTCTGACTGCATCAGAAGTTCAGAAACCCAAGCAAGCACCACTAACTACTGCAACCAGCAAGAGTTTGTAACAATGTACCAGCCACCATAAAAACCAATGCGTTTTATCAGGATGATTACACTTCAGGAAATTGAAGCAAGTAGTAAAGAAGCTTTTTGGAAAGAAAGGGCCCCACTCTCCTCTCAGATACGAACAAAAATATATGTAGATGGGATGAATTTCCTCAGAAATACAGGTCTTTTGTGGATTCAAGAGTACCTCCTCATCTGAGATACCACCAGGGTGGAGACAGGAAAACTAAGAAATCTGGAACTGGCACCTATATTTGAAATTCCTTTGTAAATTCTTATACTAGATCTTGGCAATATCCCATTTTACTTGCATGAGAGCCCCAGCTTGTCAGAAGCCTGCCCTGAAGCACAGCAGGAGGCAGATTTGTCATCTGCATCTTGAGCACCAGACTTTCTCTCTTTTCTAAACACAAGAGGCCAAAAAAACTGATATAAAGAGCAAGAGCACCGTGACTTCAAATTGACATCTTGTCCTCCCCATGTAGACAGGAAGAACGAAGCACTCATTGCTTGATGTGGGAAAATACTGGCCCTGCACCCCCCTTTGATTGGGAAGGGAAGCCAGAACTGCAATCCAAATGTGTTTGGCAGTCGTGGGTGCCCACAAACAGTATCAGTTGCAATAGAGACAATGAACATCCTCAGCTACATGACTGCCAACTGGCTAAGTGTCACATTAGGTTAAAGAGAGAACAAAAATACTAATGCCATAAACTTATTTCTTTCTATGAAAGCCCGTAGCAGAGCTCACAGAAGTCACAAAATATATGTTTCTTGTAACACAGTGGAATTAGTTCAGGATGTAAGATTTAGCCATTAAGCAGCAGTGGTCAAAATGTAATTAAATTGGATCCCTTTCAGAGTCATCACATCAAAAGACAGTGCATTAAACTTGAAGTATGAGAGGGGTTTTTTTTCCTAAATGAGAAAATTAGGTAAAGCCTAAAGGGGAGAGTTAGGAAACTAAAATCCATAGAAATCTACTAAAAATTATCTCACTAGAGCCACAGGACACTTTTCTATATTATATATATATATTTAAATACACACACACACACACACACATATATATAAAGTAAAAAGTCAAGAACAAAATAGTTTAAAAA
>WEIU01013710.1:338948-412484 GCA_013389925.1 Aegithalos caudatus
AAAAAAAAAAAAGATTACAAGGGTGAACAGAGTCCCCAAAACAGTCAATTACACCATATAAGTAAGGTTCTGGAAGTACAGGTTCCAGCAGAACCGCTGTTCCTATTAAGCCATGTGGGTATCAACAGCTGGGTTAAACAAAGCAATGGGGCAGAAAGCTAAAATTTTTCTTGGAAAAATCACTATCCATCATAAATAATAATACCTGGAATGGACAACTCTCCATCACATTGCTGTTGTCAGAGACAGGATGATTAAAGAGGATGAAATTTGACAAATTCTACTGTCTGCTCCATTCAGGACCAAGAGCCTTCCTCAGTTTCAAATCCGTTTGCAAACCTGACCCCACTTATAGCCCATCTGTCATCATATGACTCTCACAGCAGAAAGAGAGACAGTATTTGAAGGTCAAGCAGAAGAAAGAGATCCTATTTTGAATGTTCCAATATCATGTGCTCCACAGACTGCATGAAGTCTGGATTAATATTTTTATCATTTCTAAGAATTTAAGAGCAGCTGGGCTGGTTCAGAACCAGTCTGAGCTCTCACCTGTTTTCAACTATGTCCTCAGTGTCCAATCTCTGAAGAAGCCAGGAATGGGCATGAATATATGATACCACCTCCTTTTGAAGTCCTTGCCTCACCTTGGCTATTTCCAGTTGATGTAGTAGTCTGTTCTTGATGCTGTTTGCCTATTTTGTTACTCTAAACAGATCTCTCTTCCTATTACTTGCTCCGTATAACCTTGAACCATCATAAATCTTTTGTGCCCAAGAACTCATCAGGTTTTTATGAAACATGTTCCCTAAACAGTATCTTAAGCTTAGCAGTTTCCAACCCCAAAGGTGGGCTGTGAAACACTGCACCCGTTCTGAAAGAAGCAAGGAACAAATGAGTAGAGTTAACACAGGTGCATTATTATATTTCCAGCCTTGAGGATAAAGTTGTGCTCAATCAACATAATTAGAGGTACACAATTTTTTACTCTTTAACCAGAAAGAGTATTGGTTATTCTCTACAACAGAAATCATGAGTCACAAAACATACCGAGTGTAACAGAATTCCTTATCCCACCAGGAGTGCCCTGAGAACCCATCCATAACAGTCTGAGTGAAGAAAAGAGTGAGCAAAGGAACATTAAACAGACCCTCCAGAAGCTTCTTCGTATTAATTTACTTAGAAAACTTGGACATGTGGTCTTGAAAGTCAAATATTCTGGAGGGGTGGGGAAGGTCTCCACCTAAGATTATGTTCTGGACTCAAAGGCAACTTACCTCACTGAGGACACCCTGGAGACCAGCCCAGCTAGCTAGTATGCATCTTTAAGAGTATTCAGTGTGACCTAGTCATTTACAGGTGCATTCCTGCCATGCTCTGCAAGACTAACTAAATGATTGGAAATAGGAACAAGGAGGAAAAATAACCAGTGCATGAAGAAAGCATGTCCAAACGATCAATACTATGAAAGGCACAGTTATTCATATTTACTAATAACTGAAAGCTGACATGCTATAGGTAATAAGAATGTGAAATCTGCTGACTACAGAGAACTATTTAGGGTAGTCAAGACTACAAAGGATTGTGAGGAACTCCAGAAGGACCTTTAAAAAACTAGGTAATTGGACAACCTGACAGCAGATGAAATTCACAGTGAAAAAAGTGCAGAGTAGGGTACACTAGAAGGAACAAATTTAAAGCCACTTGTACATACTGATGGGTTCTGAATTAGTTATAACCTCTCAGGAAAAAAGATGCAAGATTCATCACAGCCACTTCAATGAAGACATTTGCTCAATACACATGAGGGGTCAAAAAATGTGAACAGGATGCCATGATGTATTGAGAAGGGAATACAGAATATGAAAAATATTAATATACTGCCATTTATATTGCCATCACTGCAAATTAATGACATATACTCCCCTTGAATACATTACCTCTATCAAGAAGGACATTAAAAAATAGTCCAAAGGACATCAAGGATAAACACCCTCCTGTATCACAGGAAAAGAGGGTTTTTAAAACAGCTGAAAAAGAAAGTTTCCTTGCAGGCCAATTACTCCACTGTCATTCATGTCAGCCTGGATCCTCTGAGTAACTGCAGAATACCTAACAACAGAAACAAGATACCAGGCCAGGAAGACCTCGACCTTTGTTCACAGAACAGTGCCCATGCTTTTAATTAGAATCTTTAAAAATAACTACCTGTTTTTCAGAGAACTTTTTTCAGGTGACTTAGTGACCATGCACACAAGCAAGGCTGAGGTACTCCATGCCTTCTTTGATCCAGTCTTCACCAAAAAGGTCCTCCAGGCCTCAGCACTGAGAGGCAGAGTTGGAGAAGGGCAGGCCCAGCAGTGGAAGAGGACTGACTGAGGTATTTCAGGAGAGCTGAGCCCACAGGTATCCATGGGACCTGTCAGACTGCATCCAAGGCTGCTCACTTGCAAGGGGCACCTTCAAAAGGAGAAGGACAGGCCCTCAAGAACTGGCAGAAGGCAAGTCTGGCACCTTTCTTCAGACAGAAGTAGAAACCTCCTGAAATTCAACAAGAACAAAAGCCCTGTCCTACACTTGGGAAGGAATACACATTACAGGCTGGTCTTTGCTGGGAAGCAGGCCAGTGGAATGTCTTGGTGTGTACAGAGCTGAACAAGAGCCAGCAGTGTGCACTGGCAGCAAAGGCCAGCAGTTTCCTTGGCTGTGTGAGCAGGACTACGGCCAGCAGAGAAAATGGAAGATTGCTCTGTGCAGTACTCATCAGACCACATCCAGATTACCACAAACCCCACCCACAAATACAAGAAAAACATCAATGAACCCAGGCAAATTTCAACAGAGGATTTCAAGACAGATTGGGGTCTGGACCACCAGACCTGTGGGGAGAAACTGAAGGAACAAGGCATGTTTTTCCTACAAAACAGATGGTTTTGAGGGCACATACCAACACTCCCCTAGCACCTGACGAAGGTCACTGAAGAGATGAAGTTGGGGTCTCTACGGCAGAGCATGACAGCAGAAAACAACAATGGGCCTAAGGTAAAATACAGAGAGGTTCTGACAGGATATAGAGTAAAACTTTTCCACCATTGGAATGAGCAAGCCTTAATGGTTGTTTAGCTGGTTCAGAGACTTTGAAGATTCAACTGGGTCAGTACCTAAGCAACCCGGTCTGACCTGGCCACACTGTATGAGGTTGGACAAGAGATCTCCTGATGACTCTTTCAGACCAATTTATCCTATGATTCCCTAAGTATCACCACCCCTGAAGGTGTCCAGAAAGCATGTAGATGTGGCATTTGGTTTAGTGGTGAATATGGCAATGCTGGGTTAATGGTTCACTCAATGATCTTAGAGGTCTTTTCCAATCCTTAAAGTATTTAAGGATTCTAAGCAATTCTTTTTTCTGTCATAATTACAATATGTTTAAGGAACTCATTTATAGTAAGTATCCAAGTACCTGGAAACCCAAGGAAATTATATTTCTACATGGCACCAAATCCTTATGAATTTCAAACTACAGCAGCAAGTAGGTCTCTGGACAAGGTATTTTTCCTCAAGTTTCCATCTGTTCTCTTCCATCTTACTTCAGTTTTATATGGCCCCCATTAACCACAGCATCTCAACATCATCTTTTTCCACTGCATTTCAGAACCATGATTATCTTTACAATGAAGAAATTAGTAAATTCACTTCTATGCGTTATTGCTTGCTTTTCCTCCCTGTTCTTGCCATGGATCATTAAGTTTTCCATTGTCAAAAGCTTATACCTTGTATATGTTCACAACAAAGGCTTGTTCATAAATTGGAAATTTTGATATATAGACAAATAACATTGTAAATCACAAGACACAGAGCAGAAAAATCATGGAATCCAGAAAACTCAAAATTTCATTCACACATTTTCCTTATTTTACTCTGATGCACTACTTAGTATTAGTGATAGCTTAAAGATGAAATGTCATCTTGAATTTTTGATTTCTTTAGCACTTCAATGGTTTTCAGGTTTCATCATACACACCATGACATTGAAAAAGAATTGTTTTGTAACACATTCTCTTTTTTAAAAAACCTAGTATTACTAGAAAACACTGTTCCACAGAATACCTCAGCAAGAAAAATTTTGCCCCTATTTTTCCTCCATCATTCCTATAATTCATCTACATTCAAAATTCTGAACTTCCCAACCATATCAAACACAATCAAAATTTATGATACAGTATAAAATTGTGGATTTGCTTTGACCTGAAGAAGTAGTGACTGAGCAACAATGAAGTTGTGCATGTTGTTTCCGAGAAAACAGCACTCTATTAACACAAAATTGGCTTTGTTCACCCACTTTCTTCTCTTCTTTTCCTCTCCTGTCAGAGCAATTCATAAATGAATGAAAACATTTGGCTTACAGTTATGCATGGACAGTTTGAGATGGGGTCCCAAATCCCCTTAGGCACAAGCCTTATTTTCAAAAATATTCAGAATTTTTCCAGTTTTATTCTTGAACATTTCTGTTGCCTGTGCTTGACTCAAGTACTTGAGGATCTATTGGAATACAAGGGATATCACAACCTGTCCTGTCCTCACCTCCATTTCTGTTGTACCACCTCCTAAGAAAATGTCCTCCATTTTGAAAGGCTGAAATAATTACTTAGCCCCTTCTTTTTTTTTTTTTTTTAATTAATTTTGTTCATTTTCTTCTCTACATTTCACTGCTCACTCTTCCTTCAATTTGAAATTTTTATTTACAATTCTAACTTTAAATACTTTTCCAACTTCTCTTTCCTAAAATCACAGGCAATAAGTAATGTAATCAACAGTGACACACAAAGAAATGTCACTCTTTCTGGAATTAATGTGCTAGGTATCCTGGCAAGTAAAATTCCACTACATTTCAGTTAGCTTACTTAACAAAGGTTTTCTCAACTGGCATGAGATCTAAAAACTTTATATTTGCTTTCAGGGTTGCATTTTTTAGAAAGAAATCAGATATTGAAAAATATTGCAAGGGCCAGAGAGTTCACTCTGCAGATCAATCTAGCTTGGGAAGCAAAATCTGACAGCAATTATGTAAAATTTCTAAAGGTAAGGGGACATATTGGGGGGAGGGACATTTTCAGCTGACAGTCAGTAAAATGATAACACTACTGACAATACAAGAGCAAGAAAGACCAAAAGCAGTACAAAGATGGGAACCAATGTAATCAAACACAGGTAGACATCAAAGACTTTGTGGAGCAGGACTTTTGAATGTGACAGCATTAAAAATCACTTGAACTTTACTTGATTTGTCAATATGCTACTCCTTTTGAATCTGTTCCCCAATACACAACACCACTCTGCAGTGATGAGCACAGTGATTCCTCAAGGATTTGGCTGTTCTGATACATATAACCCCAGGCTAATTTTCTATATGGGTGATACTATTCTTTTCCCAATGGAAATCTAGAGCTAATTTAAAACAAGAAATAATTTATGTTAAGATTACTGAACCCATAGAACACCGAACTTGAAGTTCATAACAATCCTAGTACAAACTGAAGTGCTGCTGAATAAATCAATTAAATGCACAAGTACACAAATATGCTAGATATACACATACATACACCTTTATGCATACTGATTGTGAGAATGACACACCAAAACTGATTTGAAACTATTAACTCTAGAGTTCATGAAAGATCAAATTCAGGTCTATTTATACCTTTATTCAAGAATAGTTTCCACAAATTTTTAAGTAGGACAAATTTAAACAACAGAGATAGGCAAATAACAGATTTTTATTAACAAAATACATTGGAAAAAATGTATCTTCTTCCACCATAAACTGTTTTTAGGTTAAATATGAAATATTATTTGGAAAATTCTGAGAATGAAAAAGTCAAAAAATAACCTTCAAGCCTGAGGATGATAAAGTCTGTCTGGCCTCAAATACTGTAATTCTATTTTAAGCAATTGTCAAAAAGCCTGTAAATGATCAAAAACCAAGAAAACACTCCAGCACTGAAAAATTTTAGATACTTTATTTTGAAATCTTCTAAGCTAAGCATGTCCCTAACTCTTCTGGAACTCTAGATGGATAATAAAACTCCACTGTATGGCTTAGCCTTTCTGTGTCACCTAGTCAACCTCCTGATTAGAAGAAAAGTTGCATCAAAAAAAGTCAGCAAGGGTTAATCAACAATCTAGTGAGATTTACTCATATAAAAAGATACTGACCTTTCTCCAGTTACAGCTGAGAAAAAAAGAAATTCAAACCACAGTTACCTCTGTCCATTTGGCTTAGTTAAGATTTTATGTTTCAACACAAAAACTAGAGGACACAGAGCTGATAATAGCATTCACAGGGGATTTTCTATTGCTGAGTTGTTAAGGCTTGCTTATGTTTGTACAGTTCTCTATCTTCAGGCCTGGACTCATTTCAAGTCTATATACCCAAGCAGACAGAAAGAACATGATCCATTTAAGCATCCACATACTGCATTTGGTGAAGTCCTGCAACTAGAACACACAGGAGTGATTTTGAATAGTACTAATGCCACAAAAGCATTCCTCCAGTTAAAGTGGGGGAGAAAATTAATTTTAAAACACTCCAAGATACTGAAACCCGGTTGATATCAGTTATAACAAGTAGACCTGAAATAGTCAAATCTGCTATCTTAAGGAAACTGCTGATTAATTTGGGAAGATGAACACATGCTCACATCTTTTCCAAGTGATATTTGCCACATTCATCAGCTACTTTTCTTTATTACACCTTAAAGATAAATATTCTGTGATTTTCTATCAACTACTATGATTCTGAAAGTTTTACTCTTTTTGATACATTAATTGGCTATCATGAAAAATGGAGCAGAAAATATTATTCATAGAAGTGTTACTCTGCTGTGCATTGTAACTTCAAAGCACTTCACAGCCTTTCCTTACCCTCCACAGCATTCCTGTCAAGCAGATAAATACTGGTTGCCCCATTCTCAGGCAGAAGAGGAGGAACAAAAGAAATAAAGACCTGAACTGCCAAAGGGTTTCATTAAATGAGCTGTTGCAGTGACCAGTTAACATAGTACCTTCCAGACAGAGATTTTAGACAGCTACACAAATCCCTCCAGCATTTTTTTCAACATCTAAGGTTGTCTTTGCAGGTTAGCAAACCATTATTGCCATCTTGGTTTAGGTCAGCTAACAGAATACAACAATATTAAAACTTTAAGGCCATCTCGTCCCTAATCCTGAGTAGTGGTCATTATGTCATTTGTTCTGTAGAGCAAAAGATACAAATGACCTCAGACATTCTAGTTAATTATTTCTGCACAAGAAGTCATATCATGATTGGAAATTATGCAGAACAGATTAAATGGACCACATTTTATTATGGAAGAAAATTACAAGCAAGATTTCCAAAACATGGTTATCTAAAAATAGTTTTCCAATTCCTTACTGAGACACTGGATTTTCAAGACTGCATGAGGTATGCAGAGGTTTTCCAAATTATACACCAAATAAGAAATTCAGAACCTCTTTCTGAATTCAGAAAAAAGAAATTCAGTCTCTTCTATGAAAAGCTACCCTAAGTAATGTTGGCGAGGAAAGAAAAATTAGGTAATGAAAGCAAAAGATCTTGAAAAATAAGCATTGACATGAACAATTAATCTGCCTTAAAAAGCTTGACTGTAAAGACATTGCTTACATAATTTGGGATGTTGAAAAACATAAATTTGTGTTGGGCCATGTGCTGTACAACATAGTTTAATTTCTTCTGTCACAAAGACTATCATTTACTTGAATTACAGTTGATGGCAGAAGATGCCAGTTCCCATTAACTACACAAAGAATTCAACAGCAGATATTACTTGATGCTGGTGTATTTCCGTAGGAAAGCTCTTAGCCACCTGGTGCTAGGAGTCAGAATTTGTCAACCGAAGGTGTTCATGCAAAAATGTATTAGTGACTAATCACCTGAGACCAGCTAGGGTTAATTTAGCAGAACAGCTTCTAATCTCCACTTCTTTCTTCTCACAGTGGTAAATGGACCAGTAGAGACAGCAGAGTAAAAACATGCTTCTGCTTCCTGAAAAAAAATCCTTTTTTACTATGTCCATCTATCACAACCTTTTACCTTCCAAGACCATTATGAAGGCCAAGGAATCGTTCAAGGAATGTAAGGAACTTTGAATGTAAGACAGCGTTTCAGCCAAATGCAGCAAATTTTGGAGAGGCAGTCAAGTAGGGGAATGGGAGATTTAGTGAGGAGGTAAAGCACAAGGGTGAGAACCCACAGAACAGCAGTCATGTTTGAATAGCCATTATGGGCTAACAGGCCTGTTGTAAGAACGGCTTGCAGAATGAGCAAAAAGCAAGGCAGGAGCATATAAGGAAAAATGGCTTGATGGGGAAAATTAATGCCACTGAGTAGCGCTCAAAGAAATTAATCTTTACAGGGAATGTCTGGATCATGGTACCATCATGTTCTGAGCTGCAACTTATCTCCTCCTGAAAAACCAGATGAGCTGCTTCTGAGAAGCAGAAAGGAAAAAATCTATAGAATTGGCAAGAAAAGGGGGGCAAATTCTAGGACAAAAAAATGAGGAGTTAACTTTCCCCCCACAAAGACTGATGGAGATAAATACTACTGATTTAAAAGGTATAAGACACAGGCTAGATGGAAGAATCTCATAGGAATATCCACTGCATCTTCTCTAGCACTGATCAGAAGCACCTGAGGACATGGCTTAGCAGGGAACATGGCAATGCTACGTTAATGGTTGGACTCAATGATCTTAGAGGTCTTTCCCAACCTTAATGACTCAGTGATTCCAAGTCCTGAGCCTGAAGCTGAAGAAGAGAATGGCAATAGACTAGGAGTATATGAACCTTTAAAAGAGATTTGCCTTAAACACTGGAGGGGGAAACTGTTCTAGACAGAAGGTTTTCAAACCCACACAGATTACAGAACAATCCAGAGAAATCTCCCTGTTCTTCAAGGGCTTGAGGTAGCTTTCCCATCTTGAATCCAGTGTCATGAGTTGTGATTCTTTGCTTTCTGATAATTGGTTTTCAGAGCAGAGAGAGGATACAAACCTATGTATTCTGAAATGTATTTAAGCACAGGTAAGAAGCTACCTCAATCTGGGAAAGCCAGGTACATGAAGAGAAAAATACAGTTGTAGCCACAATGGTTTTGGTGCCATTAGAAGAACACCACCACTAACTTGTAACAGTAGTCCCCTTGGGCATTTCATTGGATCGTGTTTTTAATGGATTTTGCTATCCAATATTTTCAAAAATGCAAATCCATATTAATGAATAGTCTTCTTAATGCTTCTTCCATCCAGTCACTGGAAAACAAAGCACATTATTAAAATGAACCACACAAGTAAAAATGAAAAGGGACTATAGTTTCTACTGAAAGTCAAAGCTGGGTTAAGCCCCCTACTTGGCAGAAATTCATCTTGCTTACCAATTCTTTTATTTATAATTAAAGCAAGCTTCCATATTACACCTTTTCTAAGCTTGGCTGCAACTCAACCATCAAAAAATTACCTGTCCTTTTAAAAACCACTTCTTTTCATCAGTTGGCCTGTTTTGTTGTTGCTGTTTTAAGAAATTCCCTCGTGATGTAGAAGAAATGCTTTTAATCCAAAGAATCCTTTTTAAGGTACAAACTAATTGAAAGAAGAAGAGACGAAGAGGTAATCGAACAGCTTCTGTTTGTATTCTAAATGTGAAATACAGTTTCTAATATGCTTTCCACTAATTACAGTTCTAATACCATACAGACATATCCAATGTCTTCTTCATGAGTCCACTACCTTTCTGCACCACCACCTTCCTAAGCAACAATGCAAAAACATCCTTCTTCGTAAGGGACAGACATTTTATTGCAAGAAGAGTAATCTCTGAAAAGCTGCCATTTTGTATTTCACTAAAATGGGAAGAGAAGCAATAGTACTTAAACTGTACATGTCCCACAGTAGTAACTACAGGGACATTCATTCTTTTGGAAAAAAAAAAAAAGAGGTTCAATTGCTCTGCTGGAGTTTTTTTAACAAAGCAGCTGGGGATTTTAGCCAAACAACCCTGAATCTAAATCCAAGGTTCTGAATATACACCCTGATAAAGTCTGACTTAATACCATAGAAATGGAGATACCAAATGGAATTTGTGCAGAGCATTGTTACAAGGCAGATGTAACATTTACACCCCACTGCAACCTCCAGAGTAGTAAAGCAACGAATACCCAATGCTGTGAACAGTAAATAATCAAAGTAATGCACAGCTCCAGTGTTATGTGCTGATACTTCTTCACTTTTGGCACCTGCTTTGGTTCTTGAAATTCCCCTTAGAGTATCACTACCTTTTCTGATCTTGTCCACCTCTTCCACAGATACTGATGCTCCTATGCCCAAATTGACCCCTGAAGCTGCACCAAGACAGAAGTAGCTGTAGTTGTAATGGGACACAGGAAAAGGTGCTAGGATTCTCCTTGGAAGGGAGAGTGGCAGCTGCCTATCTCCATTAAAATCACTGAGAATATTAGCTGAACACTTCCAAACTGTGCTGTTCCTTCTCTTTTGGCAAGGATAAGCAGAACAAAAGGCATTTATATAATGAGTTACATTACCTACTATTCCCACCCTGCATACTGTCTTGTACTACTTTTCAAATCAAGTACTACTAATACTACTCATACTTTGTGCTAGCATGATACTTGGCTTAGTAACATTACTATGAAACCCAAGAAAGTATTTTTTTTCTTCACTGTCAGCAGAGGCAGTATTCAGGTGATACACAGGCTGTGTTCAGGCTCTCTGAAAAACAGGCATTTCCTCCATAAACATTTCCTTTAGCAAAAAAAAAATAGGGAAAAGGTTCTAGTTTCTAAAATTATTTCTGTAGTAAGAGTGACAAGATAAGAAAGAAGTTTTACAATTCATTTACAAGTCAGTCTACAAGCCTCCACCCCAAAATGAGTTCAGGTCCCTCAATTCCACTGCACAGGCACAGCCCAAATCCTGTGCTTCCTTTTTTGGGAGACTGCTGCTGGAAGTTTGCTAGAGATAGCCTTAATTTGGCACCATACCTTTCTGGTGATAACTACTTGCGTCTGACATTCACAGTGAAGAAGAACTATCTAGCTTACAGATGTTTTTCTAGCATATATTTCATCTATTTTTCTCAAAGGCATGAAATCATGTGATATCACGGTCAGGCTAGGAATATGCAACACAATTTTACTTTTTTAATTTTGTATTTGCATGGCAGATCAATTCTGAATCACTTACATTGTCAACTGGAAGTGTAAACACAGCTTAGCGCTAACAAGACAGCGTGAGTCAAGATTATTGTCCCAAAGCAGACAGTCCAGTGCCAATCTAAGGACCAAATCTGCATGTTTGACACCTGCATGTGTAGACATAGGACCATCCATCATCCAAAAGCACACATGTAATTTTTGACATGACAGGAGCTAGCACCATTACATGAAAAAGCCGGTCCCAGAGCTCCCCAGAGAAATACCGAAGATGCTGACTGCAGACATGTCTAATTGACAGATACTGTGGAGACGTAGAGACAATTGGTGCTGCATAACAAAATCAAGGAATTGTCTTTACAATTCCTTGCCTCAGCTCTGAGCTAAAATGGATGAGCACATTCTGTCTTGGCTCTCTTCTGACATGCTTGACAATTAGTGTCCATTTGGATGCATATAATGACATGTTTTCAGACTGATATCAAACTGACTATATTCCTGTTACTTACAGGACACTTTAAAATATCACAATTCTTTCATCTATTTGAAAACAAATGAAGGAACTATGGTGTTTATTATACAAGTGCAGTATCTAACCTTTCAATCTAGAAGTTTTTCCCATGGCAAGTTAGGAATGTGAAATTAATGGGCAAAGGAATAGGTCTGGAGCAAAATTTACATTATTCATCCCGCACCCTGTTCACAGTAGCACCATAAGCAGGTTTGAGCAGCACTGACATATGCTTCCTTACACCCATTTACCCCAGCCTCTCCTCCCATATATGATTCTTTCACCTCAATTTAAACAAGAACACAGATCATATGGCAGCAGATCCATGGCTTGCTTTCCAAAGATACTACAAGATATGCAAAAATCAGTCAAGCCAGTCCATTTGGGCATGTAAAGCTGTAACATGAACACAAGCACTCAAGAGTTCCACTTCCTAAAGGTTAGTTTAATCATAAGCCTAAGTAGTTTTCTAAATTGAGGCCTATGCTGTTTCTTAAAAATCTGGGACATCTTAGGAACCTAAAGCAAATGAGTATCTTTCACTTCAGCTGATTTCATACTGCTAAAAAATTACCTTCAACCACCAATGAACTAATGCATTAGGATGTGTGCTGCCATACCAAGAAAAACGCACCACCATTTCCTTTTTAATGGCATATCAAATATTTTGCTTTGTGTAGACATCAAGATTTACAAGGGGCTTTTTTTTTAGTTACACTAATAGTAATAGTGCTAAAATTTCAAGAACTAAGTAGCATTATATTTAATTATCCTTCTATAATTACACTGATTAAATACAGCGTAAGGGACCATAAAGATAGATAAAACATTATGGCTAAAAAACTTCTCAAAAATGACCATAAAATTATTATTAAGCCTGAGGTGAGAAAATTAATATCACAAGCGTGATTTTATAGGGGTTTTTTTATACCACTTCCCCTTCTTAGAGTATCTCATCTGCAGTGGCAGCAGAATTTCCTCCCAGCAGTAATGGAAATGAGAACTAACAATAAAAAATGTTGCAACTTGAAAGGGAGGTCAGTTTAGACCTCCATACCAAGGGAGGCTATTTGTGCACTAGATGCTTCCGGTAGATGCCAAAAAAACCCATATTAAAAAATCTTTGAGATCCAAGCACACTGGCTTACACTTAGGTATTATTTGTTTTCCTCATTTTCTTTTCCTTTCTTGTCTTTCACAAACATTCTGTACGTGCAACAATCAGCACAATGCAACAGTCACATCTATTTTCTGAGTAATGATCTAAAAAGAGACAGCCAAGGTTTTTTATATTGGATGGCCAATATAATTATACAGTTTAGAGAACCCCACGAAAAATTCTGACCAAGAACTAATAGTAAGGCAAAGAACTAATACTAGAAACCTGCAATGATTTCAAAAACAGGAAAGAGCGGATTATATGGTTTGGATTGAGCACAAGACAAATAAAACAGATTCTTCTGACCTACGTGTGGGATAAATCATTTCAAGTAATAATTTTCCTGATTCTTTGAATTATATGTTTAATTAATTTTATTACACATAATTACCAAAATGTATCATAATTATCTGACACATTTCAAGAAATATGGTCTCATTTTACTTAATTATATGATTAATTAACTATGGTAAGTAATTGCTAAACTTCAACAAAATTACATTTCTCCTTTTCTTTCAAAATTCAAAAATCATCCATAAGTGCTCCTGCCTGTGATTGCCTCCCACAAACAGTTTCGTGGTCATCAAACATAAATTTGTTCTGCAGGAACGAAGTGCACAACCTCCTACTTCTATGCTCTTTTACTGTGTTATGTTCTCTGACTCCTCTCAGTTCTTAAAAATAGCTACAAATGTTTTTTCCATAAGGGTTGGCTTTGATACAGACACGACTGGTTGTCTTAAGAACCATCACGCTCCCTGGAAAGTTTGTTTTTACATTTCCCAGCCCACTGCCTGGTTCTGATGCCTGTAGTGCATCAAGAACATGCCCCTGAAGATACAGGACTGGTGCAGCCATTGACCTGGATCTCTGGTGAAAAGCAGGAAGAGCCATAGTCTATCACTCTCCCATGCATGTGGGTTGGCAGAAAGCAGCCATATGAGGCCATGGAGCAGGAATGAATTGAATGAATGAACCTGCAATCTCTCAAATTTGTCCTAGGGGCCAAGCCAGTCACCAGATACATCACAAAACTGCCACACTGACATCTTTGCTGAGCATCACCACTCCTGTGGCTGTCCTTAGCTGCCAGTCATTATATGAGCCAGGGTGCTACATTCAGGACATGCACATGAAAAGACATCAGAATTGCATAACAGAAAAAAGTACTGAATCTTATTAATCCAAAATTAAAATCTAGATGAAAAAGGAGTAACAGTGTGTACTGTATCATGGGCCCTGGTAGATGTAAATATACATTTGGGGAGTTGTACATCCCAACCAAAGCTAGCCAGTCAAGAATAACACAGAAGGAATTTCTTGTAATTCAAGAGCTAGCTAACAATATTCCAAGGACAGGTAATTTGTAACGCTAAAAAGAGCCTTAACTTGTGATATTTTAATACAAATTGATTGCCTGTATTTCTGATGTGTTAGGATAATTATTTTACAAAATCATTTCATCTCAACTGAAAATGCGTTAACACATCCAGACCTCAATCAACAAAATGTATTCCTGCATTTTGATGAAAGTGGTAAGTCAGTTATTAAACAGAGCTTTCCTATTTTTTACTAGTTTTATGCCACTATTTAATACCTGGCACACAATCTCTGGATTTGAGTTGCATGCTAGACATTCCTAATCCAACTAGTGCCGCCAAGAATCGAAGCAAAGACTGTCTAATGCAGCAGGATCTTATTATAAGTCAGTCCCAAATGACACTGAAAAAAAAAAATCAATCTTTTTTATTTTAATCCCCATTTTCCCCTAAATAACAAACTCTGATTCTCTTACAAACTGATGAGGTGCCTATTCTGCAGGCCACGCACTGTAGGCTGACTGGTGAGCAAAATAAGGAAACATCTATGAGAAGCCAAAGTGCCAGGCTGGCTATGAAGCAAAACAAAAACCAAAGACTCTGTCACCTATCACCTATTTTACTTGGATATCCAACACAATTATTTTATGCATTCTTAGAAGTAAAGACACATTTCCCAACTTTCTTGATGGATGATTTCTAATAAGGTTCTTAACAAAACCTACAGAAAAAAATACTTTGATGATAAAGGATAAATTATGGAAGCCTATGTAATTGTCAACCTTGTACCAGCCATGGCTAAATATCAAAAAAACTAGAGAACAACTGCGCCACAGAAGTACAGAAATAATGAGAGATTGTTTACACAGCCTATATGTCAGTTTTTTGCTTTTCTTCAAACTGGACACCCCTCATCTCCCATACCTAGAACTCCCTACTCTCATGATCAAGTAATAGGGAATGTTTTTCCTACTCCTCCCTCCTTCAGAAGTATCAAATTCAGAAAAGCCATCACATGCAGCCCTCTGGAGGTGGCTTCATACTGCAAAAGTGATCTCTTCTTCCAAAATCCAGAGATTGCAGAAGTGGTTTAGAACTATATCTGCCTTGCCAAATGCGTGCTGTGGATCTTGAACAGCTCAAAAGTTCTTGGGAAAGTGGAATGATTAACAGTTAACACATTGGCCATTTTAGTATAATTGTCTCTCAAATGCAGAATTTTTTCTCACTGCAGCATATCTGAATTAGCAGTAAACATCACAAACTTCTCTTTACACCTCTCCTCATTCTGCCAGTAAAGTGAAAAGCAAACCCATTATCAGGAGCCTTTTCTTGTTTGTATTAATTGCAAGTCTAATGGCTGTATTGCTCTTCAAGAATGTGGGAGATCTTAGGCACGTGTGGTGACACTGATGTCAATATACTAAAGGGTATCAGCCCAGGAGAAAGGGGGACACAATAATGGAGAAGGAGAAGACTGCATTCATCTATACATTAGGACCTCAGTTCAATCATGTATTCTCCAGTTATACTGTTTCTAAATCAAATTTACAAGGCTGGACTGCTGAGTCTGCAGCCAAGTTTATCATAGCACTGCTCCTATTTTAATGCTTATTCTTTTCTTAATAAGTAAATGATACTGCTGGATTTATTTCTGTTCCGTTTGGGAATTGTCATCTTTGGTCTTTTGTATCAGTACCTAGACACATGTTTTGTCAGGCAGCATTTTCTGACAAACATATTGTAAAATATTACACTTTTGAAAATATGCATACAAAAATAACAGGGAGTGATGAAGGCATGATTATACCCAAGTTCACGTCAATATTTACACACGGTATCATGATCTTTAGGAGAGCACGAGGTAGGAACACATCCACTTCTTTCAGTTGAAAGGCAAGTGTCTTTCCCTCATAGTGGCATGCCAGGTATGCTGGATGAGGTTGATGGGTTGATTGATTGATGCTTGCCTTTCAGTTTGGGTCATTCACCAGATTTCTGGATGTCCTGTAGCTTCAGAAATCCTTGACAAGTGCTACTGTCCCTGTATAGAACCCTACATCACAACATATCAGCCCTTTCTCAGACAGGACAACTGATCAGCCCGACCATTTTCTGTAAGTCCAGCACATCAGCCTGCACATGCATCTGCAAATCAAACACAACAGGACAACTGCTAAAGGATGCATCTGACAATTGCATCAGGCTTATCAACACACAGAAGGCCCACCGAAATCTCACCTTGGAATAACCATTTGCAGTTGGGGCAGACAACATGTGAAAAATACATGCCATCCCATAAGGTTTCAGCCTCTCCATTCTGGTACTAGGGTTCCTTAAGATCTAAAAATTATTAGACTTCATTGATAGTGGCAAACCAAGCTCAAATCAAGATTTTTCTCCAAACTTAATGGACTTTCCAGAACTTTACTCTTGTCTCCTCCCATCCTCTAAAACTAAGGAATTTGTTCACATTTTTACGTTCATTAAGGCAAGGGTTTGTGCCTAAATTTCATACAGAGGGTCCTCGTTTTTAGCATTTTTTTATTTTTAGTGGAGGTTATTGGTTTGGGGATTGTAGTTTTTGGTTCATTTTTTTTAGAATCATTTCTTCAACTGCTGCGCAACTTCAGGGCATCTAATTCTCTTTCCTAAAATAATCACTTGACATGAATATTTCAAAACATATTGAGATAAATGTATGTTTCATTACAGTTAGATCACAATGGAACTTCTATAGAAGTATTTCTGACACAAAACGAACCTCTGTGATTAATGTTAACAAGACATTTCACATAATAATAAGGTGCCACAATGGACTCAATGTTATTTTAAAGTGTTACTAAACCATCAATTGCTCTAAAAACACTGTGAGGTCTTGCAGCAGAATTCAGATTTAAACACACACTTTTTATAACACTTAACATATTGCACTATATGAATCACAGTAAATAAGCCCAATGGGAATGTTTACTGAGACACAAAGAAAGAAGATCTGCATAAGGAACTAGTTTATCATAAACAATACAAATATTTACTCTATTATTTAATGTGTGCCCAGCATGCCTATGCTTAATGCAGCATTAGCTGACATCAGGCATATGCCATATGCGCAAATAATTAATTCAAATTATGTTTTCTTCCAGTGTGTTGTCTCAGAAACGAGCTGAATTAATGCAAAGATATATTCAACAACAAATACTGAGAGGATCTCTCTATGTAACAATGCAGCAATGTCTGTCTTCATGGCACACAGTTTTTAATACTTCACCCTCATTGTTATTCCAAGCCAAGGCTGATGGTATGTGAAATACTCCTGAAGTGTTCCTCATATAATCACTGGGATGACTAACATAATGATTAAAAAAAAAATGACTTGGTTAAACATTTTTATAAGATGTATCTTCACAGAGCAAAGTCTTCAGAACACATCCTTCTTTAAACCAAAAAAAACCCTCAAGATTAAACATCCAGTAGATTGTCTACAGCAGTTTTCCACAGTGCAGGGACAGATCGACTGTCCATATACACCAGGTGGTGTCCAACAGAGAGACTATCAGGTTTTTTCTAACAGACAACATAACCTGTTGAAGGCATTCCTGAAAGGGGTTACATGGCACCTTTCTGCCATGAATAACTGCGCTGCAATATCCTGTTCTCATGTCACTTCAGATGCAATTTACTTATGAAAACCTACGCTTAGGCCCAAAGTAATACATGGAAGAAGTTGTAAGCACTAAACTAGTCTTGAAAGGCATGTTTCTATGACATTCCTCTAAATTTTTATTCAAATCTTCTCTGAGAGTTACATGTTTCCCCTGTGCTTTTCTGTGTGGTGCTAGTGCCAGCCCTCCACACCTACTAGCTCTTCTTTCCTTGATCAGCTTTTCAGCTGATCAAGGAAAAGAACCGACTGCTGAAAAAGGAATTTCTCCATCCCAAAATTAGCTTGGAGAAATGCCACATACAGCTGCTGGAAAACAGCTTGGCTTTATCACATTGGCAATCCAAGTAATACTGCAATTCAGTCCATTCAGAAAGATTCAAGGAAAGGGAACACAGAGATAACGTAAAGAGACAGCCTTGTTAAGCATTTGCAATGTACCCTAATGGAACAGACCCCATCTGATGTTTTGTGTGTCCCCTCAAATTAGGTTACTAATCATACTTCCTGAAGTTCAGTCCTGCTCATCTTGAAGCTGTTCACATTTCCCACACAAATGGAATCCCCAGTCCAGGCTACATTATTCATCCATTTAAATACACAAATTTATAACAGCACATTAGTGAATCAAACCACTTTTCAGTTTCATGCAGAAACTGGAGAGAGGTTCACTCTGGCTCTGTCACAGATCTAGATCTGATTTGGGACATGAAAGATCTGGAGACAGAATCTTACAGACAGGCACTATTTAGGTATCTCAGGATCCTTTCTCTCAACTCCTGTGAGTGCCCAGAATTGTTTGCAGGTACCTTACTCACACCTTTACAAACCTGGCCTTTAGTATTTGTCTGTTTCCAGAGATGTGCTGGGCTTCTTGGCAACAACTCACAGCCCATCACTTTGGTGGGGCTCCCTGTGGCTGCCCAGGTACAGCCTGGACAGAAGAGGCCAGGATTAGCAACACACCTTTTGCTACAAGAAGAGAACAGACTGATGGCAGGGCAGGCACCGAACTGGATGGTGCAGGAAAGACCACATTATACTCTTATTTTGACATTACAATATGACATACAAAGAAAAAAATCAAGAATTGGTTGCATATAGTTCAGCCAAAAAAGACCTAAAGCAGGCACTATTAATGGTGTTAAGATGTCTACAAACATCTGAGTAGCGTAAATAGCAATATTTGAAACGTGTGATCACGCCCGAAACTAAACAGATACAGAAACAAAAAGCAGAAATTACTTTCTTTATATTTAAAGCTGCTTTGTATTTTAACTTCCTGATCACAGCATGAAAAACTAAATCAAAAGGAAATTCTTGCATTTTATGACATTGCATATTAAGCAATCAACACAATATCATGCTTAAATGAAAACTCTATTAGAAACAAACACAGCAGCACATCAAGACCTACGACACTGTTTTCTGCACACAGTTCTAAAAAATAAATGTTAACATAAAAATTTGAAGGTGTACCTAGTTTCCAGTTTTACCATGCTTAGCCCCAAGGAGACACACTTATCCATTTATTGTTTGAAAAAGCTGCCAAGACTAATACAGAAAATTTATTTTAGACTCAGCTTTATTTTACTCTCAATATAGTAAAGTAAAAACGACCTTTCACATGAAACCAAAGGCACTGGAAGTACTTTCACATGCACTTGAGTTCTTGGAGCTACAAGCTGTTTCTTGGTTTTCTTTATTAGTTTATGTTTTGAACCATTTTTATAAAGTACGTTTTACTGATCAAACATGGAATACAAGATAAGAATCCACAAGCACAAGAACCGCTCTCACAAAGGCCGTCAGAGCATGAAACTGATTTTGACAGGTCAGACATGATCTATCCAGCTCCATGATTATAGCAGGACAAGGACTGTGTTTAAGGCCAATAGATACAACTCATTTTCCAAGGCAAGCCCATCTCAAAAAAGTACATGCTTAAAGCCATCAGAAGGTAGTTGTATCTGGTTACATATGTAGGTAGTTCTAACATAAATGACATAAATATGTTAAAGCAAGCAAAATATTCTATTGTTTTATTGAAATATAGGAACTTTATGGTATGAAAACCAACAATAGCAATTTTCTTTCACACACGATCAAGCAAAAAGAAGAAATTAATGTGACAGCTATCCTTATCCAGAGTACAAGGGGTTATCATAGAAAATAGCAAAAAAAAAGTCATGCTGAAACAATGAAAAATACCTTGACAGTGTCCTTTAAAAGTCATAACTTATTATGGAAAATCAGCATTCACAAGCATAAATTTGTTTCTGTATAATTCACTGCCCAGTGACATTTGATTCCTTCCTAAAAAACCTGTATTTAAGAGGAAAGCCATAAAACTGAAAAAATGGCCATGACGGAGTAATTCATGGCTTGGTGCTCTATTAGCAATTAATTAATTCACCTAGCAATATCCAGAACCTAGTCATCTGCCACTTTTTATTTAATTCATTTTGTTTTCCATATCTTGCATATGTTCTGGGGCAATCATACATAGTGCCTTTACCTTGCTTGCAGAACACTAGGAATTCTTCTTTGTACTTCAGCATTTCAAGCATCATCTTTACTGCATCATTACATGCACACACAATAAATAGATCTCGTAATGTAGTGGAGAGTGTAGTACTTAACAAAGGCCCCTCAACTGTTTCACAAATAGCTATCAAGTTTCTGATGTTCAATGTTTTATTTATATTTCATCATCTAGGATGGGATATTATTTGCTTGGGAATATTTTGGCCTTAAAAAGCTCCAAAAAGAAGTTCATCAAACCCAAATACACAATAAATGGATCCTGACAACTTCTCTCTCTTTTGCCACTTAATGAGTAACCAACTAAGTCAGTAAAAGCTCTGATGGAAGGCAAAAATATTCCAAAATAAAGAGACTCCTGAAGAGATCGCTTTATCATTTGAACCTTTCCTCCCCCTCACAGCAAGTCAAACACCCAAGTGATCCAAACTGAAAGCCAGAGAGAGCAGGAAAGTTAGTTTCTTGAAACAGGCAGATACTAAGTCACTTAGAGCTTTGCAAATTGCAGAAAACACACAATACTTTATCACTTCCTGCATTACACATTTCATACATGAATTTAACAATAAATTATAATCAGTCTTCAGCAATCAAGGCATTGATCCAGTAAGAACCATGCATCAGCAGGAGTGTCAGCCATTGTGTCATAACGGCCTTCCTTCCTTACTTCCCCAGAGATTCTAAGGGAGAATGAAGATACTTCAGCCAGTTTGTATTTCTTAGCATTTGAGAAAAAGAAGCAAGATTTTGTTCCTATTCCATTCTATGCTTGCTCCTGTGAGAGAAGAAGCAATAGCTCTGGATCCAAAGCTGGGATGATCCCTATTTCCCCTCAACTTTCTATACAGTCTATGCCAATACATCTGCTACTGCATTTTACTGTTTTTCTTTCCGTGTATATCTTAATGTTGACAGATATCACGGTGGTACACAGAATTCTAATAGCAAGTATATAGGCTCTGGAACAGCAGAAGCTCAATATTCAAGCCAAAAAAAAGAGAAAGAATGATCAAAAAAAGCCAATTCTGGCATCTGGCTGTGCCATGGTATCCACTGGAATGCCCAAACAGAAGGAGCACTCAATTCCCCTCTTACACATCAATGTCACTTCAACAAAAACAGAATAGTTTTCTCTGCTACCAAGTACAGACTCCCCCACTCAGGTGTTGCAATTTGCCTGATTGTTTTAAGACATTTTATGCAACAGTATTGACAGAAGCACAATTTCCAAACAGTCTACCTAGGGTGCAATTTTCAGGGGGTCAGAGATGGTGTTTGGTTGCAGTACAGTTTCACTCAGGAGGTAAAAGTCTGCCCCATGGCACACTGCTGTAACTCACAAAGAGAAGTCATTTCAGTCATTAATTGACTTGCACACAGGTGGCAGATTTCAGTTTAACACCAATGCCCTTCCTGTAACAACCTATCAGCTTCCTCCAGTGCAGTCTCCTGGAGTGGCATCATTCAGCTGTGTTGCTACTGAGATGCAGTGGGAAGCTAAGCGCCCCCTCGTATTTCAGGTGGTTATCCCAATTCACATGCTTAGCACTTCTTGAGAAATCTACAAGCTTCAACACTGTGATGAAGCTTCCTTGAAAAAGAGATCAATAATTTACTACACTGCAAAATTTAATTCAATTCTTGCTGATAACAAGAAGATACAAGAGGGTAACATCTGATTTTGTCTGTCACAATTTCTGGGTTTTTTATTTAAATATTCCTACTGGTACTACCTCATTTTGCTTTTTCTCTGGCCTTTGCAGCATGATTTCTGGCAATATCTCTCAAGACAGGCACATTCACCTGACAGTTTTAATAGGGCAACTGAAAGAAAGTTTCACCTTTCTTACAAACTTACAAATCTCTTTGCCTGCTTCCCTTCCTTCCTTTCCTTCCTTTCCTTTNCTGGAAATATGGGAAGTGAAGTTTTATGCCAATATTTTAATGCATGTTGTTTTCCAAAAAGTTACCTTAAACATTATGACAGACTACTTTAATAAGCAGTATTATGTCAAATATTTCTCCATTATTTTGCCTGGTAACACATAAAAGGGGGAAATAATTTTAATCAAGGTGAAACATGTCTCAACCTGGAAACAGCAAAAAGGTGCCTTTTTCAGTGTCTTCAGCTAACTTAAACTCAATTTCGTAGACAATGAAATTGCAGGTGTTACAATACATAACTGGCAATGGTATCAATGGATACGATAATGGTACAAAACTGAATTACAACTTTCAGACTTGTACTTTTGAATTCTAACATACTGCAATTGAAGGGGCATCAATGGAAGGTTAACAGCAGTTCATCAGTAACCTCGGGAAACGGAAGGCAAATTCAGAAGCTTGGGGGTTGTTTATTGGTTTGGTTTTTTACACTTCTTTCTTCCTTTCACCTCAGACTCGACATTTAGTGTTTCAGTGTTAAAAACAGTGTTCATTCTTACTGGTTTGGTTTCTGCTGAAAAAACTGGTTTATTACCAATCCTTCACAATAATTTTTCAAGTTAACTCCTCTGCAGGAAGAGGGTAACTTTTAATGTCAGTGTGAATATGGTTCTGTATATCTGTAGCACTGAATTTATAGCACACGTGGAAAATCTTGTAAACTGCCCCTCTCTTGATAGGTTGTGCAGTAAACTGTACAGTATTTTAATTAATTTCTTAATTATAAACCTAAAGTGTGGTAGGTGAAATCTCACATGCATGCATAGCCGAGATTTTTGCTTTAGCCTGACTAACACAAGGCAGATCAAGTTAGAAATGCTCAAAATATGGAGAACCAGCTGGAAAGACATTTACTGGCTCTTGCCTGCTTTTACTCACTTCCTATTTTATTCCTTCTCTGATAATTACCAGATTAGTTTTCCCAAGCCTTATGTTTTAACCTTCTAAAAATCTGAGAAGCCTGAAATACCACAACAGAGGAATTAGTACCAAACCAGGGACATTCAGTTGACTGAGTTACTTAGCAGTTGTATTTCATGATAAAAACATAACGGTTTGTGTATTTGGCATCACTGATTGATCCAGGTACCTGCTGTCACAGATGCATGTGAAGCAGGACATCCAGGTGCCATGAGCAGTGAGTCAGGCAAAAATTTCCACTTCTGTAATGTGGCCACAGAGCAAATATAATTTTCTCCAATTTTACTCACTCAAGTATGACTTCCCATTGCTGATCTTTATTCTTGTAAGGTTGAACACTATGGACTTATCAACCCAAACCATCTTACAGTGACAAGACTACGTATAAGAATGGCACAAAAAACAGCCTAACAGTTCAGGCCAAGTTTCTATCTCATGTTATTTCCAAAAGTGGCCAGATGTGTAGGTCCTTTGGAAGAAAATATGGTCTTTCCTCCTTTCCTCTGTGAGCTTTTAACAGTTGCAGATAAAACGTTTCCTGAGCCTAATGAAATTGTTTTAATTATGAAATCCCAATAGATCTCCTAAGTTCCCATCCAATTTTCTCCTGAAAGTACGGTAGAAAGTATGATTTGGAAGATGTTCTTTCAAAATACTTAGGGTTCTTCCCTGACCTCTTATATGCCTAACAGCTTGGACCTAGGCAAATCTCAACCAAAGTAGGTTGGACAGGAGTTCTTATGCCTGACAGAAGAGCATTCATGTGAGTAACTACAGCAACAGTGCTCCAAGTGCTGCATTTGCACATTCCCCAGGTACCCACATAGAGATCAGCTAAGCATGGCACCAGCATGAAGCTAAAGTCCTGTGCCCTCTGCAGCAAACAGAACTGATGGAGCCTGAAGAGCACAGGCTCTCTCAGACAGTTACAAAGATAGATTTTAATATATAGTAATTAGACATGCCAACCACGTTAATACTGAGGGCTACAGGAACAGGTGCCAGCTGCAGAGCCACTCCTGCTACTGCTTTTAAGACTGCAGAGGTAGGACTATGTAGGCAGCAGCACTGACCTGCCTCTGACTGCACCCTGCCAGCCCCTGAGCTACCCCCCATCCTCTCTGCCAGTCTTCAGCTGCTTTACATTTCCCAGCCACACTTAAAACATGCACCATGCCCTTCCAAGCAAGGCTCACTACCTACGCTCTGAAAAGATCTGTGACTAGCTTAGTACTTCATTTTCAGATGGCTAAAATTAGGCAAGAGTCTGCCACTCCCTTCTACTTCTTTAAAGCTTTTAATATATTTTATTCTGCTTTTATGAAAAATATGCCAGCTGTAACAGCTTGCAACCAAAGCAAAAGTAGAAGGCACCAAGATTTTGCAGAGAGTTGTTCTGTATGAGCTAAGGAAGACTCAGACTCCTGTACAGCAGAGATGACACCAGGGAGGTGGCTGGGGCTGTCCCACCACAGAGCCATGCAGACTCTGGGGCTTGGCCTCGACAGCTGCAGCAGCAGCAGCACACAGTGGGGATGGCAGGTACCTAACACAGCACAACCACACCTACTGTGCTGCATTCAGAGAATTTGGAATGCTCCCTTTACAGCATGAGCACCCTGTGCAGCTCTGTGAACAGGTTACTGCCCACGGCACACAGAGTTTTGCTGGTTTTTCTCTAAAGTATCCTCACTACCCAGAGTGTCCCTCAAACTCCAACACTGCTTTGCATTTGATGCTGAGTGTAGCACTGCTGGTTGATATTTTAGTAGTATATGCCAGACATGTTGGCTTTTTTAAAAAATGTTTAAAAAGCAGTAATAATTGTGTGGTCTCCTGAGAATACATTTATTTCTGCAGTATAAAATAAAATTAAAATCTTCAATCTCAAAAACTATTAAAAGGTTGTATTTAAAATGCATGAAGCATTAAAAAGACATCAAAATTAAAATAATCTCATAAATCTCTTCATTTAAAAGACTTATTAGAATACAGATAGAGGCAGAAAACAGCTGCCCTGCAGACTAAAGCAGTAAATTACGACTATTTTAACTTTTTTTTTTCATTTTCATCATTGAAATTTTCCTCACAGAATTACTGCAGTAGTATAAAAAGACCAACTGCCCCTACATTTAAAATGCGAATAGTAATTTATTTTTCAGTGGACTTCACAACAGATAAGCTGTATATTCTTTCAAATGTCAGCAGACTATGGGATCGTTTCCAGACAAAGGAGGTGGGTAATGTTTTCAGAAATCACTATTGCATGCAAAACTATAGAATTAATCAGCAATTCATTCTCTTTGACACAACAGCAGCGGGAAACTGCAGCAATTGTGATCCAGCACTCCAAACTCCTCCCGCACTCTCCTGGCTATTAATTTTTAACAGAATTCCAAAGTTCGGTATATTTAAGTATTAGCAGGTGGATTTGTGAATTGCTAAGCATGTTCCAGCTCCAGGAAGTTTGCTTGTTTAGGGACCTAATAATAATGTTAAAAATCTCCATTTAGTCAAAAATTAGGCTTCTCTTAAAAGCAAAGAGCCTTCTTCTTATTGGGCAATACTGAGATTGGTACAAGAAGATTCAAGGGCAAAGGGGGAAGACACGTGAGACAAGAAAATCAATCAGTAATATTCAACTTTTTAAAACTGACAGACAAATTAAATTTTTCAGCAAGTGCCCTCATTCCTCCGACCATCATTTGTCAGTCTTGATGATACCAGAGCATTCCTTGGAGTACAATTAAACATTAATGCTGATTGCTCCTCAAAGTAGCTCAATCCAAGGAGAAGGCAAAGAAAAAACCCAAGGGAAGGAGAGTTCACACCATTTATCCTCCACCTTATCAGTTTTCCAGTGGTATGATCTTGGAACATCCAGGCTGTTGATATCCAGGCAGATTACAGAAGGAAATGCTAAGGATGCAGAAAACTAGGGAAATGAACAACAACAATAAAGCTAGCAAGGGGGAATGGAGGGAAAGAAGTGAAATCAAGAGGATAAAGAGTGCTCCCACATAGCAATTTGCTGGTTTTGCTTCACTGCAAATTATATCATATGATATTATAAACCACTTTTCCTGACAGCAGTGTGCATTACTGTGCACTGTAACTTCCTTCCTGCTTACAAGAGATAAGATTAGTAAATGTTTGCTTTATTAACAACAAGTTGAAATGCTATTAAACCAACTTAATTGATGGTACAGTTACACGGAGTCTGCTTCTTGTTTATATTTTTCAAAACTTACACCTGCAACAGAAGTTGACTTCTCTCCAAAAAAAAAAAAAACCAAAAAAAAAAAACCAAAAAAACACCAAAAAAACCCAAATTCCATCCGCTGTTCTATTTTCTTCCAACACCAGCACCTGTTTGGATTGTTTAAAGATCCTTAGCTGTAACTCCAACAAGGATAACAGAAGTGCTGAAGGATAAAAACTCCATGTATTTTATTTACCTTTCTTATTGCTAGACTACCATTATGTTTGGTCAGTGAGTTTCATGTTTTGGGCTTCAAATAAAGCAAGTAGTCAACCAGAAGGCATAGTTTAAACCCAGTGGATTAGTGCATCATCAATAAAAAACCACTTCTGCCCTTCTTTTACTTTAGCCTAAGGTTAGCTTCCTCATGAGTGGCTCTGGATGCTTCTGTAACCTTCCCTGCAAAATGCTTATGCAGAAGAACATTGTGTGTTGTACAGCTGCTTCGGGAAACTGCTGATAATGCCAAGCTTAAACGTACATCACTAAGAACACACCAACTCTACTGCAAACCCAGAGAAGAACAACTCTCTATGGGGAACAGAAAACCCTTAATTTAACTGCCAATGTAAACTGTAAAAGATGATGGTGCTGCTCATCTGACAGAGTTCTTGTTCCACTTTGTTGGTTCCCTCATCCTATGCCTGAACCAAACTAATCATTGTTATTTACAGCAAATAACACACAATTTAAAAGTTAATCTATTTTTTTAAAAGCTGCAAAGCAAGTCAACTTTACAAATCTCTAAGTGTAATTCCCACTTAATATAAATAAACCAGATAAATTACAAGCCAGATCTTATTTAGTTAGTAATACCTTGACAAGCAACATTATTAAATCTTTAATTTATTATGTCTTCAATGGACCAGTCTCTTACCTGATTGTTATAAGAACATAACGATCGGTACACACTTGTCAAGACTGTCATGTACACAAGACAGTAAAAGCCCAAAAGAAATTCAGTCTTTTCTTAATAAAATCCATCAAAACCTATTTTTTATTTACAGACAATGCTACGTTACAAGCTAATATGGTCTGGGAAAAAAAGTCAGTAATTATGCTTCCTTACAGCATTTTTTCTTTTAACAATTTTGACATAATAAATTTTGATGTCTGCTGGAATCTTATCAAAATTACAGTTGTATGACTGTAGGCTCTATTATGTTAGTCCACATGATTGGGGGGGGGGAGCTGACTGGTTCACAAGAATTTATTTTGATTACATGATATCATTTTACATTTCAATCACATGGTGACCTGCCTGGTGTAGTGTCAGAGTGAAAGATGAGTTTGTATTCAGGGCTTCAAATGTTACAAGAAAAAAATAATCATAGCAGTATTTCTTATGACTTACGAGATGAAGCAGTAGGAATCACTTGATGTAGCAAATTGTAAGTTTGAAGGATTTACACAGCTAGATCCTCTGTAAACTCAGGGTAGCCTCATTCACATCAACAAAAAATACTGCCCAAGAATCTGACGCTCCATCATTTCATACACTACCAAGGTTCTGCAGAAACTAAACTTCAGTGTTAGCAAAATGCCTCTATCCTTCTTTATTATGACGGAGAAAGGCAGAACTGAATACCGATGCCCAATCCTTAGCATACACTAAAAATGAAATACACTTTCCTTGTGGGCCTGTGAAATCGCATTTTCATCCACTTGTATACTCAGCTCCAGTGAGTGGGAAACCCATCAGAGCTGTAAATGATCATGGTGGTGAGGATTCAGCCAGAGAATTCCTTGGCAAAAGGAATTACTTTTTAAACTAAAATCTGAAGTGCAACTTTACTATATAGTACTCTGTGTACATACACAAAAAAAAATTCTCTCTCTCTATACACATAGACAGAGCTACACACACACACATTCACATACTTTCATAAATATCCAGCGTAGTGCAGTCTGTAAGAATGAGGGATGGAAGTCTCCATTGTCAGGCTTCTGCTGCAGGAAAGCAGAAGCTGTCTGTAAAAGGGAACACGAAGGTATTTGCTAACAGTACACATCCTTTTTGTAAGGCATAACTGTGCAAACAGTTTAAGGTCTGCACACTGTTAAACCCTTATCCCTGAAGATGCTGTGAGAATTCCAATTAATTTTAGACTTCATTTAGCAACTTGAATACATTAAGAAAGCAATCATCACAACATCCTGCAGAGTGCTTCACACAGCTCTGTATCATAAAAAGTGATGGCTCACCCTTAGATACAAGGTGCAAGCAATACTCAAGGTAAACCAATCTCTAGCTGTGAATTAGCAGTATCTGGAGGTACACCTAGATTTGAAGGTTTCACTCAGATTCCCGGGAGAAAATCAGAGAAGTGGGATAGAACAGATCTGTGGTCCCAGGCCCCACACTGGCTTCCACGGACTGATTCTTGTGAAAGGGGGGTCACTAAGGCTGCTCAGATCAGTGTCTGAGGCAGCAAAAACAGCCACTGTGGTCTCTGCAAGCCACCAGCCTTTCACACAGAGTCAACAGAACAAGTCATTCTGAAGGAAGGACAATGTGTCAGCTATGATCTCCAGGGAATCTGCAGTGGTATGTATTTTCTAGCATATTCTTCTTCTCAATGTGGTTCTCTGCATTGCTTGAAACTCCAGCATAAACAATCAGCATTTTGCCTAACATACTACAACCACATACCCAGCCAGGCACTTGTGAGCATGATTTTTTTTACCTCCACTTTTCTGTCTAACAGGACCTTATACTGCCTATTGGCTTGACTTTTCCTTTTTTTTTTTTNTAGGAAAAACACAGTGGAGAGCCAATCTGGGAAGACAGGAAGATCCCAGATGGTGTTAGTTGTCATAGATTGACTACATGCCATGACAACTCACAGCAGCTGAGCTGAGGGCCTGCTCCAATCCATTTCATCAAATTGAATATTATGTTACATTTTAATGCATATTTACCAGGTTCACATTTGTCCCCCAGCTTCAACAGTGAAGTTTTGATTTAGCTTAATGCATTTGTGAGACTGGAATTCCTGGTTATCCAAACTCCTAATTGTCTTCTGGTTTAGGACACTCCCATGAGACCCTCAGATAACCATGTTTCCCCTGTATAACACAGCAGTCTTATAACCACATTATAATGCAGTTTTGTCTCACCTATAAAGGTCAGGGCCATAACACAATTTAGCAGTGAGGGTAAAATATGATTTACTTCCATCCACAGGCAAGACCAAATCATGTTATAACACTGAGGGTAGGGGAAAAACTATCAGGTTACAGCACAATCCTCCAAAGTCATTTTGCCTGTTACAACCATAAACTCTGCGTTAGCACCTGATAGCAAAGGGAGCACAGTACTTAAGCAGGCTATCTCAGTTCCTGGGAAAAATATAACTCTGCATGCTGTTAAGGGAATCCATAATTTTGACTGCTGATAATGCAGAGTGGCCAAGACCTCTACCAAGCCCCATCTACTGAAATCAATGAAGCCAGAAGAGGCATCAAGGTCATCAATTAATTGTTTGTGTCTAATATTTCATGATCTCATAACTAGCAACATAAATATTCACTTCACTCCTGGTCCCTCAACCAAAACCACTGAGACCTCCTACAGAGCATGTGCTAGAAGTCTACAGTGGACCTTCCTGGAACATTCAGCACTTCATCTTCTTTTAACTGTAGAAAATCCCACTGGGACAGATCACCTTAAGCTCCGGATGCCTACACTCCATCTCAGGATCAGACTCAACAATGTAAAACTTAGAAATCAATTACCATGCAGCCCCTCAGCTTTGTCATATCAAGAAATTCACATGTGTGGTGGGGGGTCTAACTGCTTGCTCATATCTACCACTCCTCTTTAAAGATTTTTCCAAGTAATAAAGCAGCAAATTCTGAATCTGAAACTAGGCTAATCCACTAAATGATGTTCTGACTGCTTTCACCCAGGTATGAGCCACCATCTCGCTTTCATGGTCAGTGTCAGGCCCCATTGTTGCTCCTCAGCTTGCTTTTTTGAGCTCTGAAGTCAATCTGGGACCTCAGCTCAGTTGCCTTTGCAAAGGCATCTATCTGAGAGCATCTCCACAAACCTCGATCCAAGACACTATTCAGGATGCCTGCACCTTTCTAGGCTAGCAAGTAGAGGCTTTAGCTATCTCAGTTCAGGCAAGTGAATGATGCCTTGATGATTTCTTCAAATATCTAGCTTGTACAGTACAGTTTTAGAATTCTGCAAGCCATTCTAGAGATCTTCACAGAGGAGACACATTACATTAATACTTTTAAGTGATAATCAATTGACCTGGGAACAAGGCTGAAGCAAAGACAAATTAAGCAGAATTTCAAACCTAGATTTCAAAACTGGAAGAAACTTTTATTCTCCATCCTAAGACCTCACTACAATATTTCCCTGTACCTTTAGAACATCTTATACACAGATTCTAAGATATACAGTATTGCACTTAGCTATTTCAGTGTATGTATTCAAAAAATCAGCCAAAAATCCAGCAAACTTGCTCTTGAACCTCAAAAATCTGTTTGAATGAGTACTAAAGAATGTAACAATGTGGGAAGAGTCTAACCACACGGGCAACACATTCAGTTCAGGAGACTCTAAGTCTACACTCTGGTGTCAGTCTGTAACCCTAGGCAAGCTAATTAACTAATCTGTGCCTCAGTTTCCTCATCAGTAAATCACAGTACCCACTCAAATTTGCACAGCTCTCTGGCTGTGCTACATTACACTTTCAAACTATATGGACCCATCCTACAAGACCTGCCGAGGCCACAGGGATCATGTAATTAAGAAGATGTGTATGGGGCCACTTGGGCTCCTTCAAGGTGTGCAAAAACAGCTCTTCATTTTCAGTTTCCTGTTTTAAAATCTTGTTTGTTCCCTTACAATACTTATTTGTAGCTGCTTAGTATTCATTCTAAAATACATAAAAAATCAGAGCCAGAAAGACCTTAACAAAATTTACTTAAGATGTAATTCTAACAAAGTTCTTCTTACATGCAAAGAAGTAACTGGCAGTGAATGTTTGGTAACTTTGACATGAAAGAAAGGGGAGAGATAAAATGCTTTTATGCAAATTTGATTTCCCTATAATAATCTAGAGCTATTCTGCTAGAAGGAATTATCTCCGCAGGCTGGCAGCTGCAGTAGGCAGTGAATTAAAAATGGCTCTGTATATGGGAAAATCTGTTCTATAATCAGTGCTATTCTTAGAGAGGACATCAATCTCACCAGCTCCCACGATGCTCTCTTCGTGTGAATGACATACCACTATGATGTAGAAACTCCCATTACATCACCAGCATTGATTTCCTGAGCACAAGGAATGTGCCACTAACACAAAGGGAAATTTTTCAGGGGCGACTGCATGATTTTATATTTTCCATTTAAAAATCTGCAGCAGTAAGTGACCTTATTAAAAAAAAAAATCAACAATGATTCATGCAACTGGACTTGACCTGCACATTCTCACTGCAAGACTCCCGTTTCTGCTTGATGTTCTTATATCATAAGCTCCATTCCCAGGTCACAAAATACCAAGACAGCAGATACTACATGAGTTTTCTTTGAACATTAAAAAGGCACATGCCAGAGGAAGCTATTTTACAAAGTAAGCACCTGCTGCAGTTCTACACATAAAATGCCACTAATGATGCAGCTGTGTGACCACCAAACAAAACCACAACATGCATCTATGCCTTGCAGATCGTATTTCAGCCTTAACTTGCGTCCTGGGTGTAGGATCCAGTCTCACTGTCAAATCAAAGGAAGTTATATTGTAAATAAATAAAACCTTCTAGGCACAAAACTATGATTCCCAGCTACATCTGACTCGGGTGTTTCCTCAGTAATCTTTGTCCTCATGTTTCACATGTACAATAATCCTTCTTCTACTATGTCACATGCACTGTAAACCATCTCAGCTTGAGTGATGGATTTGAAAATTAACCTAGGGGGGCTCACTGTTTTTAAAAATCATTTTATGTATCATTTTAAAATAACTTAAGGTTACCTGACACAAATGCTAAGCCACTGGATCTATTAATTCTAGATTTACCCTCCTGTGTTACAGTTTTCACTGACAAACTGACTTGCAGAAACATACAAACTGCACTGAAAAAAGCTAAACACAAAATATATTGAAAAAATGCCAAATAACCTCTCCAATTCACAGGACTTCCTCGGATATTCACATCTTTGGCACTTTTGTGAGGCACAAAACTTTCCAAATCAGAAAGTGCTTTTTCTTCAAAAGATGAAATTTCCTCAAAAATTAAAGTGAGATAGCATACCTTAACCATATAAATTAATTTGATCTTGCTAATTAGCACTAGAAGTCTTTAAAAACCATGCCCCTCCTTTTCTTACATCATGCAACTGTGTTTGCATCACCTAAACACATCACTCTTCTGTTGAATTAATATCCTGAGAGTTATTCCATTGCTTTCTTCTGGGGGTTTGTCATTATGACAACCTGGGCTCTCTGCCAATACAGGCACGTCCCTCCACCCCTTAACTCTCAGATGCCACAAAGAGGCAGGCTTTACTGTTCTGTAGGGATAATACTGAACACACTGCACTTCCCTGGGAACTCCACGCCTGACAACTCTGTGGGGTTAATCTAAGAAACAGCTGCATCCATTTTGTTCATTTCTCTCTGTAGATAAACTGCAAATTGCATTTGAAAATAAAATAAGTTATTTCTAACCTTTCAGCTGGCAGCCAATATCTTGGTAAAAAAGAAGATAATTTATGACACTGATGATGTGTGGCGGCTTTCCAGTGACTGTAAACCAGTTTCCAGCCTGCTTTAATGCTAATTTAACAATTAAAGAGCTTCACTATTTAAATAAATGTTAAATAAAATGCAAGTTTTTGAGTGAAGTTGGTCCCTGGATTGGTATCTCAAACTCGGTGGTTCCTAGCCACTCTTGCAACACTTAAGTAGCAGCAGTATCTTATTCCCTATGCTTGGAACACTACACTCCTCTTTCCTTCTGACCTGTAGGTCTTTGAATGGGGAAAAATCCTCTGTGCAAGACAGGAAGTCCCTTGTATCACATCTGAAGTCAGGTCAGTCAGGAAAGTGGGAGCAGGACATGCTCATGTGGAAGTGAGAGATTCTGAACCCAGAATTTGCTAAGTCCAAAGGATCCACAGCAGGTTGGAGAAATCCAGATATTCCTTTTCTACTCTTTCGAAGTCCAACCCTAAATGAAAAGCTTTTACAGGATCCATGCTCCTTTAACTGCCCTACCCTGATTTACACTATTTAAAATATCTGCAACAAAGCCTGTCTACTTACAAACAGGGCAGAAAATTTTAACACCTCTGACCTACTAACTTGAAGTCTGCTCTTCACCAGGCTTGGAAGCTGGAGCCCAAAACTGAGGTCCAAGGCATACAATACTAATTGTTTGCTTGCAGTATTGTCCCAAACCTACAGTTGCTATGGAAGGTTGAGACAGAGAGTCAGGTCATCATCAGGTTCATCCTTTCTCTAACAGGATCTTGGCCCCATGCAGGACAGGCCAACCCAACCTGCAGTGGGCCAAAATTCAATGGTCATGGATAGTGTCTATAAAATTTGTAACTTATTAAGACCTCAGATACTAAGGTTTAATTAAGAGAGGATGCGTCATCGAGATTTAATTGGATACAACATAATACTTTTATTTCCAAATCTGTCTAGGGGAAATGCAGCTGCCCTTCTAGTTTCCCCTGAATCCTGGTAGCAGTCCATTAGCTGTCAAATGGAGACCTGCTGAGCTGCCTGTCCTGCACTTTTATTTAACTAACTTTTGTGACCTGCATCCTTACTGCTTGAAGATGCACCTCTACACATAAATAGCATGATTATCACATTCCTGCAACTATCCAGTCCCGTGATGTTAATATGCTTTTTGCTTCTCACCTCTGAAAAGTTTACCTAGCCAAGAGAATTCAATTTGTTCTACTTTTTAGGTCATCACCAGAACTGATTTCTAAATCAAATCAGTCACCTCTATGCAAGACCAAAATGGGTTGAATGGACCTGTTTGCTCAAGCATCTCACTAATTGGGACAAGATGTTAAAAAGAAAAAGTCCAAGGTTCATTTGCTAAATTCAAAAATAAAAAATATTCTTGTATTTGAAGTAGCTATTCTACACTATTCATTGGGACAATAAATAAGAAACACAGCTCTATTTATGGAGTATTACTTTTCTGAAGACAAATATCACAAGTATAATTGAAATTTAAGCACATTAGATTTTCAGTCTTTTCCATTCTGTGAGGATATTGCCTGAGATTTTCTACTCAGCAGCACAGAAAAAGTAGAGAGGTCACACTACCTAAGCACACTACCTAAGATTATCTGAAGGTGAAGTCATGATTCCAATACAAATCCTTAGGTCTCGCACAATAGACAGTCCACAAAAATTGACCCAGTAACTCCTGTACAAAGCCTGTACCTCCTAAGCTACTTGCAGGGTATCTTTTAGAAAAACATCCTCCCTTCATTTAAAGATGTCTGCTAGCACAGGAGTTGCTACATGATCAACTGATTAGGTTTGATGATAAACTGAAATGTAAAAATATGGCACAAGTAGTTGCAGCTTTACAACTTCAACTACTGGATGGTAAGAGCAACATATTTATTTCAAGTATGAAAAATTTCCTGGTCAAAAAACTCTTCTTATGGAAGGAAGGGCAGACCTGAAGAAAGCACCTTCTAAAAGGTATGGAGCAACATCCACACCAACACAGTTTTTTGTAGGTTACTGAAGCTCTTCTTGAGCTTTTAATTTAATGTATGCAGCACAAATGTCCAACTTCTGTATTCACTTTTGTCACTGCTACTTCTCAAATTCTAGTCTAAATGCAGACATAAAAGCATATTTCAAGTGTTGGCCCTGTGTTTTCCCCTTTACTGCTCATCTTTGGCAGAAAAGTGAAGTGAGAAACTACATCATGCTCTACCCAACCACCCAATGAAGTTCTACTGAAGTTCTCATCCAGTTCTTCTAGTGAGTGGCTACAAATGAAGGCATCCCTTTGCTGATAAATTACATGGAGATGAACAACCCGCTTCCTCTCCTGTGTGTTAAGGCTTCAGTAGTTGAAAAACAGCAGACCACAGTCGGCTCACACCAATCCAGCTAAAAAAAGGCTGGATGGTGCCTCCCTCTCAACTCCATATTCAATGAAAAAAATGACATGAGAAAATGCTTTTTGTAATACAGCTGCTGTTTGTCTCAAAGTTCATGACTCTATGATCTGAAGTAGCACTATGCAAACCCAATTTACAAGCCTACAGCTACTTTCCACTCCCAGCCCAAAAAATGCACAGGCAGCTGTTTGACCGTGGAGGAACAGTGACATCTAGTGCCCGGTGCCTCGGCGGGCTCTGCTCGCCAGCTGCCTGGGACGTGGCACATCTGGCCACCAAGTGCCTCTCCTCCAGCACATCACCACTGCTCCCAGAAACTTCCCACCCTGACATCCCGTGTGCCTCCACATTCAGGGTGAAAGACAAAGGAAGGTGACGTTATCGAGGTGCAAGGATCCGCAGGAATCAGGAGCAGCAAAGGAGAGGCAGCCTGACAGAAAAACAGGTCTTGGAACTCGGCAATTTACAGACCCCCATCTTTCAACAGTGTAGTGATATCTGGATAAAATATATTTTAAAAGGAACCTTGGTATTTTATATTTGTATGAAGTGCTCAATCTATATTTCATGGAAAAGTCACCAATTTTTGTGGCTGAATCACACCCTTGGACTTTACAGAAGACTGCGTATTGCACTATTGTGTGTATGCTCAGCTCTCCAAAATTACAAGCTGACGATAATTTGCTGAAAACCAGAAATCCTTTACATTAAAATAGAGTTTTTCAATAAAATAATATTGAACCTTTGAATAGGATCTGTATCATAGTTAATTATGCTATATTATAAAAAGGTTAAGATACAATATGCAGCCTTTTTAATTAAAGTTTAAACATACATTAACATTTCTAGATGAAAACCTGCCATTCTGTGAACGGTTTTAAATTCTGCTTTGATTTTTTTTCCAGAGCACTGAAGCTATCATATAGCTGAAAAAAAAAGGACTAACAATGTCAGATTCTTTGGTAATTAATTTTGTGTCCTACTGCAGACATATAAAATTCTATCAGCATTATCTTGACAGGCATGTCAACTCTTCTGAAAAATTTCTATCCATTATTTCATAGGCTTTATTATAATTTTGCATTTTTATTAGATATCCAATCTGTACAATACAAGTTGTACTTTATGAAATTAAACATATTATAAAGTTAGTTATTAGTGCCAGGAAATAACAACAGCATTGCCAGTATAAAAGTTGCATAAACTTCAAGATAATTGGGTCAGATTTTGCACAGTATCTTTATTGCATCAGATATACAACATTCTACTGCACAATTGTTACCTTCTTTGCAGCTTTGCAATTGATATTTTATGAATTAGAAGTGTCTGAGAGGTATCATAACTTCCATAATATTGCAAAAAAAAATTGGAAACCACAAGGAACGAGAAAAATAAAAGAAAGAAAACCTCTTATCATTTGTAAATTATTAAGTAGGCATTCCTGCTATCCTAATATATGGTACTAGGTATTACAGCAATCTAATCAAAATTGGTCAGCAGGACAGAAAGTGTATCTTTAGCTTGATCATTACAGTAAGGAAAAAATGCAACTCCTGGAAACCTGATCTGTTGCTATATATTGCATTTTCTTCCCTTAAAAATGAACAGTCTTTCCCCCCTTTTTTTGTCAATAGTAACAGTATAAGCATCTCTTCTTTTTCTTTATTTTCTTTGTTCTCTACATCAGCAAAGATAGTAGCAATTAGCAGAGAAGAGAAAGGGAGAAAATCTTACAATTGCCAAACTAAAAGCCTATAGATGCACCAACTTTCTGAAACTGTCCAAATTCATCACAAAGGGAAACACTCTTTCTCTTACTAACCTCATATGTGAGAAAACAGTATTTGACAAGAGATCTGAATGACAAGCTGACTTCTATTCTCAGGTACAATAGTGGGAATGGGGGAAAAATCCACCCAAATACCTTTGAATGCTTCTCCTAGCATGATCTCCATGGTGTTTTTCCCCATGCAACAACAAAGCACCTAAGCACATGCTTTAGCTTTACAGGTTCAAAGTGTTAGATGATTTCATTAGAGCCACCTCATTTTTAAATCTGTGCTGAATGGCCTTGCCAGAAGATTTCAGGATCATGACCAAGGAGAAGAAATAACACAAGGAATATGTGGATGTCTCTTGGATTCTTAAGTAGTACCAAAGCTATTTCTGTCCAAGCAAATTAAAAGGAAGCAGGGGCTGTATGTGACAAAACTGATGCTAGAAAAACAGATGGTTTGCACTGCCAGCAGGCAAAGACTACTTCACTCACTGAAGCTACTCTCAAGACAGAAAAGTACATCTGAAAATAAAAATCAAGACACAGTGTCAGTTTTAGCACCCAACCTCATCTCAGTATGCCACAAGCACAAGGGAGATTTGCCATAAAAACATAATTTGAGTATCATCTCTCATCATTCAATACAATTTTTCAACTCTTTCAAAATTGCATTGAAAAATCTATATAATGTGTGCTTAGATTAATGAACTGTTTGAATCTGGATCAATACGCACTCAAAGATTTGAACTGTTGACACCTGCTGAATACAGCTGTAAGAATGCTTCATTCAGCTTATAGCCAATCAGTACTTTGTAACTACAGGGGTTCCACTTAATAAACAAGCAATCTAATATATGACCTCTGTAGATTAATTTCCTGAGAGCAAGTAAATAATCTGGATTCAAAATTTCCATGATTATACACATAATTACAGTATCACTTACCAATTAACACATTGATTTAAACCTGCTTGGGATTATGTGCTTAAGTATAAAATAGGTGATTCAACCATCACTCAAATACTAAGCATCTCTTTAAGATGGCGAAGTCGTGAACCACAGAACACTATGCATCTAATTTCACTTGTGGAAGAAAAATGTATTATGGTAATAGAGATTATGAGATATATCATAATTATGTATACTATGGCTAGCTGGGGTATTATGCAATAGCTGGACCATACCAATAAACAACGTGAAACTGCTCTTCTTTTGTAGAAGGAGCAAAGCTTTTTATATTACATAGTTAGTTCATCTAAGTCTCCCACTGTTCTTTACTCAATAATAAAGCTGAGCATATGTTTGGACTTTGTTGTGTTTTTTTACTTCTGTGTTCACACACAGAGCAACCTTGCCATTGGTTACCAGTTGTCTAACAGATATATAAACAAACAGAGATCCATCTATGATGGTTTATTGCTATATTTTAACAAGGACAATAATTAATACAGACTTAGATTATATAGCAGTTCTTGACAAAATTGCTTGGTTTAAACATTAATATAGCTTTCTATACAGCAGCGGTACAGTACATGAAGACAAATAAAAATCACTACACAATTCTTCCAGATCTTGTTAAGTTAAAATATTAATTCAGGGGGGCAAATGAAATCAAGGCTGAGTCTCCAAGAGACTACGCTTCTAAGGTATATTTCCTGTCCTAATTTGTTTTTAATATTAAGATCTTTTATCCACTGTTCAGTTGAGTATCTGTCATTCACATATATAACTTGAGGGGAAAAAGAATTCACATCTGGAAGCAAATCATTATGTTCTTCCTTATCTCTTTCTTGTGAGTAATCCTTTCACACAGAAAATCACAATATATAATAAACAGGCACATTTCAACACAGGGCATTGCTTGCAGTTTCAAAACTGTACAACAGAGATAAGTAACTTCCAGAAACAAATTTTGAAAATCTGGTAAAATTAAATGTACAATACTTAAGGAAAAGGAGTAATAGAAATACAAAAATTCAATAGCAGGTTTTAAATGCTTTATTTTTACATAGATCTTTTGATAGTATGTGTATTTCATATCACAGAAGTACAGAATGGTCTGGGTTGAGAGGGACCTCATAGATCATCTAGTCCTAACCCCCCTGCCACAGGCAGGGACACCATCCACTACTCCAGGCTGCTCAAAGCTCCATCCAACCTGGCCTTGAATACTGCTAAGGAACGGTCTATCAACAGCTTCTGGGCTGTTGTTCCAGCACCCACAGTAAAGAATTTCTTCCTCACATCTATTCCAAACCTACCCTCGTTATGTTCAAAGCCATCACCCCTTGTCCTATCACTACATGCCCTTGTAAGGAGTCCTTCTGCAGATTTCTTGTAGCACCTCTTTAAGTACTGGGAGGTTGCTATAAGGTGTCCTCAGAATATCTCATCTCCAGGCTGAACAACCCCAATTATATGATATGGCTATCACTGAGAATCACAAATATCTGATTATTTAAAAAAAAAAAAAAAAAAAAGGAAAAAAAGAACTNAAAAAAAAAAAGGCAGAAGATTAGCTCAAGTTATTTCAGAAAAGTGCATCAGTAATAAAAATTGTAGCATAATGTAGAATTTCCTATTATACTTGAACTTCTTTGCAATGCCCTCATAAATAATGTAGTAGGTATATATACATTCTCCTAAAACACACATATACACAACAAAGCCATAAAATGATTCTCCGTCTCAACCACTGTAATCCAGCTTGAAGAGACTTGGGGTGTTGTCAGCAGCTAATCAGTAAAAAGAGAAACCAAAACCAGTGAAGAAATTATTTACAATAGTAATAATATATAGTTTCCTCAGGCATTAACCATCGGATAATGACCACTAGTGACTTAAAACTATGTATTACAGCTTAGGAAAGGTATGATGCTCACAGCAGTTTCATAGCTAGAAAGTTACTAATGCAATCTTGCCATAAACACTCACACTGTTACAAAGCTAGTTTGCACGCATAGATTTCTCCCTCTCCAATGTTATCCCACTAGGCAGCTTTATAATGATCCAAAAAATACATGCCTTGACTAATAGTGCTAAACTGGAAGAGAAAACACCAAGTCCAGTATGCTGAATCAATTTTCAGACAACACGTTGTACGGATGTTGGAACGCTCACCTCCCATATCGCCTCACGAGAGACAATTGCTCTTAGACTGTACACTCTTTAATACATTTCACCGTGCAGCACTCTGAAATTTCCTCACTACTGCTTCCCCCAACTCTATTGCTATCTATAACTGCAGCCACTCAGAAAAAGCAGTTTATCTCAGTAAGAATCCAATCCACTTCTAGTAAAAACTGTGAGATGCTGAGTCTTTCCACTGACTGTGAAGGTTAATAGATCAACACTGAAGTGCCTGGAAAGGCCCTAATTGGATGAACTCTGACCATGAATGAACCTCCTGGCTGCTATCACAGGAGCCAAAAGGCATTAAAGAAACAAAAAAAAAGAAAAAAATTACATTAATTTGGACACTGGCCTGAAATACAAGAGATTCAGACGGAATTTCTAGTTCAACCAGCCTTAGTTTTATGTCTGCAACACTGTGCCACCCTCTGCAGAGACAATCAGGCTAATTCTGAACTGTAAATCCTATATATCCTTCTGGAGCAATCAGTACATTGACATAATTAAACTGCCTCCACAAGTGAGCACCAGCTGAGATGTGTCAGCCAGCACTTCACTGTGCCGTGCTGACATACTCAGCTCGGGACATTAATCTATTTTGTCCACACCAGTAACCCAGACACATCTTGAGTACACATGCAACGGTATTTGGGAGAGCCTCAGCTACCATGATTTTAAAATACCTATGTAAGCTCAATGGTACAAAATTTGAGTTAAGGCAAGGTAATTGCAAATTCCTAGAAAAACAAATTGTTCCGAGTGCAGAATCACGGAACTTGTAAGCACATGGTGAACTTAAATAGCAAACCCCAATTCTGACAACTTAAAAGGTTTTTGTGTCTGCAATTGCCTGAATTTCCTCTCATTTTCAGCTGCATTCTCTAAACAAGGGAAAAGAACAACCACCAGCCATTTATCCTCTCCATTTACAAGATGTGGTTGCACAATTTCGGATTTCATTTCTACTGGCTCAGCAGTATGGCTTCATAAATGGCCCCATAAGGTTGTCTGCTCTATGAGTATTTTAATAGAGTGCTCCTGGAATGCTCTGAGTCTTAATCACAAACAACTTGACAAATAATGGGCTACACTGTCAAAACAACTCATCTCCCATTTGGGTACATATGTGGGAATAAAAGTAGCTGCTGGATGCTAAACACTTTTGCAAATCCAGCCATTTAATTTAGGTACCCAAATGGGAGCTGAGCTCTTTAAAATCTGGCCAAATATATTCTTGAAAGGAAGAAATACAGTGAAGCTGTGTAAAGTTCATCCTTTCTTCCAGAAGAAAAGGTCTGGCTTCTTCATGCCTCTGAATTTATGAGGAAAAACCCTTTCTCACCATCTGTGATTACAGGTCATGAACATTTCCAAGCTCACGTTGATATTCCTAACTACCTCTTTAAGAGAATTACAGAATTACCTATTTAAACATAATCAAAGAGAATGGCACAGAGTCTACAAAGTACAAATATACAATCCATTTGCACTAAAACTTCCCTAAATGTTTCTCTCACCTGTTCTTGGGGTTTTTTACATCCCACAGGCCTTCCACAAATCACAGCAATGAGTAAAACAATTTTTCCTACACCAATTATCAAAAACTAGTTCGCAATAGTGAGCAGGGTAACATAAACCCTGCTCACCTTCCATAAGGAAGGAAACAAGGAAGTTAGGAACAGAGAAAAACAAAACAGTTCAGTGGTGAAATACACAAGTAAATCAGTCATTGCTCCAACTGCTGGACCACACAGCCTACTTCTCTGGAAGTGCAGCAATTAAAAAGGCTTTTGAACGCTAACAAACAGAACTCAGTGTGCATGCTTCCAAAAATTCTGTATACATAAACCCTACTTTTCTGTTGCAGCTTCCCTTTGATATAAAGCCTCATACCACAACTCACATAAACTCTACAATTTTGTTCTTCTACTGATACAGAAAATCATAGGGACTTTTCTTGTTCTGTATTATTCCCATGAGTTGAGTCTCTAAGAAACAATCAGTTTCCCATTTAATTTTTCAAAATAAGATTCCAAGTTTCAGGATGTCCTGATATAATTTGTCATCTAGTACTGATCTCTATTAACAGGAAGCAATTTCACCAGCCAGGATGATAGGCCTCTTCAAGAGTTAAGCAAGCCAGTGGGATACTTCACATGTAGCCAGAGTAGGAGGCAATTATCAAGATGTGTTGTGTGAAATAAGGTAAAGCTGAAAAGAGTAACTATTCCAGTAGCAAAGCACATTCCTATGCTTAAAATGGAGGAAACGGACAACATGTTCCCTAAAAAATCTGTATTAATCCTTTTTGTATATTGTAAGATGTTCACTTCCACAGACTTCTTACCAATTATATTAAATTCTCTTATTAAATAAACTACAGTTACTATCTACATTTGAGCACATGTCTGACTCCTCAGATGACCCAATTTCTATTGCTGATATTCAAGAAGCTGCTAATTCTTTTTGTCTGGCAAAGCCCCAGTTCCCAAATAGCTTACTACTGATTTTTATAACACCTCTATTGATAAAATGATACAGAAGCAGGCTAGCTTGCATAATGACTCCCCAGCCCACCTAGTTAGCCACCTATCCTCCAGCACAGGCTTAATGCATAGCATGGACAGTCACATGCCAATACCTTGGAACACCAGAAATGCTGAGTACATCTCCTCCACTCCAAATGTTACAGCAGCCTCATGGCATTGCTAATGATTCCAGGTATAGAAAAATTTTAGATGGCTTCATATATATATATGAATGAAAAAATACATTACATTTAATACACATGTATGAAAAATAATAGGAAGTTTAATTTGATGAAAAAGCTCACCTGAACCTCAGTCTCTTGGAATGGGTTTGCTTTTTGTTTTGTATTAGAAGTTTGGCAATAACCTCATCATTAGGCATCTCCCAGTAAGGAGACATAGGATCTAACTGCTGCACATGGAATGTATTTTCATAGGGCTGTTCTTCAGTGCACAGTAGTTTCTCACCAAAAAACCATCCTGCAAGCCAGTCATTGCTACTAGTATCCACTGTGCCATCCACAGGGGACAGACAGCCCAAAGGACTGTCAAGGTCCCTGACCTCCAGGTCAGTAGTTCAGCACAGCCAGGAAGCAAAACTTCATCTTTAAGTATATCTGATCTACCTTTCAGTCCTGGCTTTTTTTCTGTAAAATGTCATTAGCATTTGGGAGAGAATGAAGTGAGATACCTCCTGCCTTTTGAAACAGAAAAACCTGCAGATTGAATTACTCAGTTCCCCTAGAACAACTTAAAACAAGGAGTAACAATGGTACTGCTTCTCCAACAGGCGCTGAATGGACACAGACTTTCTGAGCAATCAAGTGCAGTTCTTGCAGTTGGAATTATGGGAGAAAAAAAATCTATCAAGAGGATGACATACCATCATCTCCTGGTGCAGATTCAGAGGGTTCTATGCTTCTTCTGGCCCTAGTATAGAGCATTTTTGGCAATGCACTCTTTTGGCCAAAATCCTCTCAGATGCATGGAGGCTATGGAAGTGTAAATTAATGTAACCATTGCTTCTGCCAGAAGGCTGAACAACTAGAAAATGGCTTTATGCTGAAATTCTGGACTTGGCATTCAAATAAAGTGAGCATTAGAAGCTTGTTTTCCACTAAATCAAAAACCAAAACATTTTAAAATAAGCATCTGAAATTAACTGAGAGTCCCTACTGTCAACTCAAAGTCCCAATATTTAATGTTTCTTAAAGCTAAAGCTTTGTGACAAAAAAAGTACAAAATTCAGTCTCACAACTAGTTTTTTGTTAGCCTTAGTTTTTAATTCCCATTGAATCTGCAGTTTTTGAATGCCCCTTACTGCCAACAATCTGATGACCTCTCTTTTTACAGCACAACCAAGACAGGTTTTGTAGAAGGAAATGTGTTTCTCATACATTAGAGATGTCTGAAGAAATCACTGTGCATCAGGCACAAGAGATTATTGTGAAGAAGTCTTCTTGAATTGCAGAAAACTCCCTCATTGACACTGCTCTGCATGAAGACTAGAAGTAACTTGAGTGGTAGGGGAGGTGGGAAGAAATAAGGTAAAAGAAAAGGGAGAGTTCTTCAAAGGAGAGATTAAGTGCAGTCCTGCAGGGATCTATTACAGACCCACAGCTGTTGCTGTCCAACATACCCCCAAATAGTCCAGAAAAAGCAAGAAATTAACCTTATTTTGAATTCAAACATCAAGGTTTGTAGATGTCATCAAGTTATTAAAAAAAAACAAAATACAAAAACTATTTGCCAAGAGTTACCAATGACTAACAGTAACATGACAAATGACAAATGAAATCTACCCTTAATAACTGCTTAAAACAATCCTCCACGACTTCTATGTGGATGGGATCTGAAATACCTGACATGCTACATGCCAAATTTTGGGGTTATAGTAGAAACCTTATGAAATCTAAGCTTGGTGCTCAGGGACAGTCAAACATGCAAATGAAATTTTAGAAATTTTTAGGACAGGAAAGAAAAAAGATGATCCCACAACCTAAATGAGAGGTTCATCTGTACCTTGAACACTGTGCACAGGTATTGCTGGCTTTTCTCAGAAAAGACAACAGAACCAAAAAACAAGGAAGGATGAGCAGCTTGATGAAAAGCATGGAACAGCTGCAGTGTGAGGAACGACTAAAAAGAACTAAATGAACATTTATGAAAAATGGCACTCATGTCTACAAATTCATATGTGAAAGAAGTAAATAATGATTTTTCAGCATTTCTTTCAAAATGACAGAGGTCATCAAATTAAATTAGCAAGTGAAAGGCTCTTGAATGAAGAAGTTTTCTTCCTACAAAATCTAGCCAAGTTGTGTCACCAATAGCCAGAGGATGAGGTTTCATAAAGTTCAATTGGACCAATACATGGAAGGTTAAAAAAAAAAAAAAAAGCATGCAGAAGCATTCAAATTTAAAACCTACAGCTAAGGAAGTCCCAGACAACTGGAAATCAGAATATAAAGATAAAAAACCAAAACGGGTTTTCTAGTTCTTACTTCCATTTCACCACTGATCTTTGCTACTGGTTATTAGCTGAAAAAAGATACTGTAAGATACCGGCTACAAAAAGCTCCAGTCAAAGCCCTAATGTCTTCCCTACGTCCCTTACTGAAGAGAGACATTTCACAAAAATGGATGGTCTCTTCCAAATTCCCACAATTCGCCCAGCATTCCATCCTTCATGTCAATACCATACCTGTTCTAGTTACTTCACCCTCTGATCAACATCATAGCTAAGTTTCTCTGAACAGCAAGAGCTGCTGAAAGACAAAGTTGAGAAGACACATGAGTAATTTTATGCTTTCCTTACTGGCAGTACTACATCAATATAAAATAGCTGCTTCTCCTTCCTTTTCCTACTCTGCATCCTTTTACTATGAAAACACTGCAAATAAGGTTAAATTACTCTTTTAGAGCAACAGTACATTTGCAGAAGTTAGGATATGACATGACAAAAATTAAGTCATTGTCAGATTTGGTGCAGGTGTTGTTTTTCTTTAGATTACATACAGTATTGCAGCTTTTTCCCTCAAAAACCTTATGGAAAGATTTTGAATAGACATCACGGGTTGCAAAAGCAGAACAAGCTTCTCATAAATTTCTACTACCCAGGCACTATAATAAGAGCTTTTTTTGCCATCTACCTCATTTCTTTGCCAATGGAATGCAGAATCATCATTAGTCTTTCCAGCATGCAGCCAATTAAGTTCCAGTGAATTGTCTCTTCCAGTTTCAGGTGTGTGCAGATAAGCTGTTTTCCCTTGCAGCTCTCCTAAGGGGCATACTTACCTTTTACTGAACAACTACAATCGGTGCAGATTTTAAGAACTTCTGCCAGAAGATGCACAATTATTAGTGCCACTTTAAAAAATGCTATTTAATCACCAGATATCAGGGCAGTGCAGAGTGTGGTGTGTAGGTATTAGCTATTCAAAGACATGGTCTTACACTAACATACTCCAATGTAGGCTGACTTTGTGATTTTCCTTGAATATGAACTCAGCATCCAAAGGTGCTTTCTATCACTCTAAGTCTAGATATTACTGTGGCATACAAGACATATCAGAAGGTTTTTGTGGCTCACAAGACATGGAAGGATATTCTCAGAGACAAAGGAAATGTCATGCTGATCACAGAAGTGGTACTGACTGGCAAATAAGATTACAAGGTATTTATACAAGGCTGTATAGACCTCTATTCTGACTCAACACAGCTACTTGTCTGTTAGGCCTTTGAGACCAGGCACTTCAAAACTCAATACTCCTCCTTCTGTGATGTGGAAGTTGAGAGTACATCATATTCCACCTGGCTCTGTACTGTCAATGCACCTTCATCTTGCTTCCTTCAGCATCCTGAATGTGTAGCACACAGGGAGCACATGTATTTCCCAATAAGAAATGCATGTATTTTCCAATATCATATAGTTTCAGTGACAGTGAGCTTCTCCTAGTATGTCAGGCTGGGGTTAAAGCTTTTAAAACCATAAGAAGTGATTCAGGAATCTTAAAAGAGTCTTTCCAGTAGTGACTTAGATTCCCAGAAGCTTAATCCTCAAGAGAAATAAAATAAGACAGAAGGGTCCCAAAAAGCCTAGTCATTTTTGAGAATATGGCCATTTCTCCAGATACCAGCTTCTCTCTTCAGTTTATTCACGTATTTTTCATCTGTTTGTTCTCCTACCTCTCCTGTCTTCTTTTTTAACCAACCTAATTATCTCCTTTCTTCAGCCTTACAAGAGAGATGCATCTCTTTACACATTTGCCCTTTCCTCTACAACACCTGGAAGTCCCTGTATACATGAGAAAGAAAAGATGGTATTTTGGATCCAAAGGCTTATTTTTTTCACTGCAGTAATGTTCTAGAAGCCATTGTTATGTTGGCTCCAGAGAAGCGAAGGATAAAGATTCATGCAGTGGTAATTGACACTCCCAGCTCATGAGCTGCACACTTATCTTAATCTCAGTGCACTGATGACATGGGAGACATGCTCCCTCTGCCTGAAAGCCCTGTGCCACACATGGGATCCATTTCACAGACAGAATGCCAGTTGGAATGCTGTAGTTATCTTTCCCCTCTATCTGCAGTAGGACAGAGCACATTTAAGTTACTATGAAGAACGCTGAGGCTGCAAAGGAATACACTGGTGCAGCAGTACAGTATGCTGGACTGCACCCCACTTGCTTTAGATCTCCACAGAGATCCCAGGCTGGCTCCATTTCCACACTATTTCAAGAACTGCCACACTTCACTCTCACTACACTTCAAATTTAAAGGGCAGCAGAACACTATAAAGTGCAAGGCTATTATCCCTGGGTCGTTGGAAAGCCCACCAATCTCCAAACAATCGTGGGCTCAGGTAATAGAGAGGCCCATTTCTGCAGGCTATTAAAGAATGAAGGAGGGGTCTCCTGAGCCAGGACACAACTCAGGGCCAGTTGGCGAGCTCTGCTACTCACTGACAGATTCCTTCCCTGAGGCCAGCTGGCTCAGAAGGAGGCAACAACAGTGATGCCCTAGGGCTTCAACATGGACAATCATGTAAGAGTGAGATGGAAAAGACCTAGTAGGTCATCAAGTTCCTTTATCTGCCAATGCACAGAAAGATTCATGTGCTAAGAGCATAACCTGTACACCACCACTTGAAGACTTCTATTTTCATGTCAAGCCTTTGTGATCAGTTCTTACACTTAGATAACCACAGCATCTGGGCTACACTGATTCAGATTACTGAGGTCTGATGCATCAGAATACAGAAATAATACCCCCAACAGCAATTAGGCATTGCCAATAGAGCTGCTTAGTTCAGGAAGAACTTACTCTACAAAGCAGAAGGTCTGTAGGAAACTTAAGCGGACTGATCTTTTTTCTATAAAACTATATAATCCACAGAGAACATACTCAGAAGCCTGTAGGTTAGTATACAGCTGCCATCACAAGAAAGACTTCATGTTCGTCTTCATATAGTGCTACTGCCAAGCACTTGTTTGCACAGGTTACAAAGACCTCTGTCTATGCTATTTGTCTCTGAAAGTTCCAAGAAAGTGCTGGAACTGTTTTTACTGAAACAGTGTTTGTTCCTCCTTCAGAGAGACACAGGGTTCAGCCTTTCCTGGCCTAACTTGCTAGCTGCTCTTCTGCTGGTTCAGTCAGCTCGTGCATCAAGTAACACTGCTCATAACACTAACAACGTGCCTCAGTTACACATATACTGAAATAATTCTTCTGCCAGTACACTGTCCTTTGGCATGCAAAGTGGACACTGATTTTAGGACTAGGATGTATGTTAGAAAGCTTGGTGCTGCTCCTATATTACGCCTGTAAATGGTAAGAGAACTGGTAAGACAAGATATTGGTAAGACAACTGGTCCCTCAAAAATGTCCAACTTCTGCACTTCTCAGCCTGAGAGGCCAAGCTACTCTTCCTCTTTCATGTGTGCTTTATCAGCTGTTGTTCTACTGAGAGTGGGTGTCCTAATGCTCCTTAGAACTGCCCACTGACACGTCTGTAATACTGCCATAACAGGCATTCCTCTGAACTTGCATCCCTGCACTAAAAGAACAGCTTCTTCTCACAAGTCCACTGAACCTGAGAGAAAAAAAAGAGATGTTAGATTCACAAAAATGGTGTGCCTCAGAAGTAACTCCATGATTTTTGCAAAAGCATCAAAAGGACAACAGGGACAATGGTAGTGTCAGATGTCACAATAAGCAAAAGAAAAATATCTAACACCTATCAAACATTGCTTGCTACTCAAAGAAGAAACATTAGCTAGCTACAGAGAAGCATTACAAACCAGCTGGATTATATATAACATAAGCAAGCCTGCACTTCTGTCCTTCCTCCGGATTCTGTTGTTTTCAGCAGAACAACTGACACACTTGCAATTGGATGCAAAGGTAACACCAGGAATTGTTAAAAATTCCTAGGTGTAGATTCTTTGAAGGAGCACAAGGTGTTCCCTGCAAACTACTGCATTTAACAACACAGCAAGAGATATGTACACAGAACTGAGCTCTGGCAGTGTGCCTCCACCTCCAGGAACACTACCCACACCTGCCTTCAGCTCCTCCTGGAAAAGACACACCAGCTATGGAGCTAATGGATTTGTAAAATAAGGAAAATTTATAAGGACTCACTACCCATGCTACATTCCGTTCTACTGTTCATTGCATTCAGATCACAGGGAGGCTGTAAAATAAGTCCCTGTCACACTACTGTGACCTGTGCCCTTCCTGCCACTGGTATTATTTGTTCATTAGGTTCATAGGGAACAACATGCTATCTGCACATGAAGCTTTCCCTTTTGAAAAGTAAAAGGATATGAAAATACATGATAAACAGTATCCCTTCAGAAGTAAATGCTAGTGGGGAGAACAGAGCTAAACAGCAGCAATACCCCTTCTAAAACTACAAGCCTGACCTTAAAAATAAAGTCTGTTTGTACTTTTTTTTAAGTTTTTTTAACACCAAAAAAAAAAAATACAAGGACCCTTTCATAGAGGCACTGATCTTATAAAAAATGAAAACAATAAGTCATCATTCCTCATACTGAAATTAAAAAATCTTTCACACATAATTTCTTCATTATCAAGAGCTACCAGCTCTAAGTTCAATGTAGCCTGAGACAAACCTTAAGCTCTTAATGCTATACAGAGGAATCACTGCACACATATAGATCTACGTACATGTAAAATTAAAACTTGCTATACATCTCTGTCAGGGCACTGCCTTTCAACCTTGACAATCTTCTACTCACCTGTTTTCCAGCAATTCCTGAACACTGCAAACTGGGTTCTCCTACATCACCAAGATGATGAAGAAAGAGTGGCTCTCACCAAAACTTACTTCTAAAGTCCTGATTAGTGTACATGACCAAAAAAAAAAAAAAAATTAAAAAGCTGCACTTTGTAGAAGCTATTGTGCCTTCATCTACAGAAACAAGCTGTGCTCAAAAACTGCTTAGCTTACAATATTTCCAAACCACCCACAAGCTCCATGGAATTTGATACAGCAGATATGCATAATACTTGCTGCACTTGAGACTACTATAGGAGATATGCCTGCTGAATCAGCCTTCAAAAACCAGACTAATCATAAGCCGTGGATAGCACGAAACTGTTCTCATGAGGGCACAACAAATTAAGTGTGCACAAGGAAGTCTGCTTCACTAATGGATCCAAGGTATAAGGCTTTGCAAATTCACCAGAAGATGATCACCCGAAGTGGAAGAACTTTGGGTAGGCAGGAAAGGCAAATCAACTGACAGCAGAATAATCTTCTCAGCTGGGCAAGGCACAGGGAGCAGCTGCTCCATCAACCACCCCACTGAACTCATTTCCCAGCAGTGGTTAGAGAAGCAGTTCTGTGAGTCAGAATTTTATAGGCATCAGCAGCAGAAGAAATCTGGCTGTTCCTCTTTCAACAGTGAAACATGCAGAAGAAATATGGTACACATCTACATTATGGAAACCAGGACTTTGAAGAGCTGGATACCCCAAATATCCCTTTTGGCAATTTACAACAAACTACTTCACCTGTTCCTATCCAAGCCCAAATTCCAAATTACTTGGTATGGTGGGAAATGTTACCAAGTCAGAAAACCAGACTGTGGTCATTAACAGACCACAGTCTTAATATAGGTTCAGAGAGTATTTCTGCCGACACTCCTAGCATGGAATCAACAGTGGCAACATCAGCTCTTGCCTATAAGATGCCTGTTATAATGCATCTGAAGGCAAACATGATAACAGCAGTGCCCAGTTCAACTACTCACTGTGATGAAACCATTTGCTATGACCAGTAAAGGTGTATTTTATGTCACCTTCACCCATCTAGAAGTAATATATTTTAACAAGTGCATTAAAATTCAACCACTGGCTGAGGGTCAGTCACTCTATGGACACATTTCTTTCTTCTGAGGCCCAAACAACTGTGTAGACTCCTGGTTAATACTGCCCAAGATGAATTCTACCTCAGGTATTTACACTTCACCAAATCCAGCTACCAGAAAACCTCTCCAATACCACAACAACTTTCTGCCTCACAGGATATGTTTTACACGCACAGCCAACCCAAATACAACACTTCCATAATGTTTTAGAGAAAACCGGGGACAGCTGCATGTGTGCTTACTGATGTGACATCAGGCTATAACAAAAGGAGTGAGGGTTCTATCTCCTTAGAAATGTACTGATTCAATTGGTCCCAATGGAAATTAACCATTCAATACTTTGCATGACATCTTTTGATACAGACCACATGGAAACCATAGTTTTCTCTCCTCTGTGAGGCTGCTCCTGCTGCTCCCCAGCATGCTGATGTTCCATTCCCACTGACAGGGAATGTACCAGCACGCTGTTCCAGTCAGGATGGCAGGCTAAGGCTTCACTTCACAGATCATTTGCATACATCTCCACAAGGAGTTCATTCCCCCTCCATCAGGCTTCTGGTGGAAACCTAGAACATTCTATTACTTTGCAGAGAAGGAACACAAAATTAGAGCACATTTTTCATTTGTAAATTAATTTCAGTCTAACTGATTGAACACCATATTCCACCACAGTATTATTGGCAGTAACCATACAAGCTTTGTGGTCATCATGCAGAACCCAGATACAACTGTCACAGATCCTGTGTAAGGAACAGTACACAGGTGCACTGCTCCAGGCACAGATGTGTTAAGTTCTTCCTTTCTACAGGTTAAAGAAACACCCACTGATATGAACAGCAACACTAAACATCCTTCCTTTATACTGTCAGGTGCTGGAGCTGGCGAGTCCATTCTCCTAAGTACCCGTATTTGCTTGAGATTGCAGCGTGCAGAGTGGCTGCTCTCCATCCTGCTCCTCCATCCTGTCACACACAGCCCAAGGAATGTTTTTCTGCCTTCCCTCTCTGCTTGCAAAAAGCAAGTTACAAGACTACTTTCATTTTTTTGTCTCTTTACAGACACACCAAATAGATGACTTCCCATCATGGCCCTGCATGTTTATTCTAGTAAATTATTCAACTTATTCTGTGTGGAGCAAATTAATTTCTACAGCAATTCAGCTGCTACTCCATCTACAGCATATATACTTGCTGAAACAGATTAATTCTGCCATGCAACATCATCTTTCGTTTTCTTCAGCATCTGCACAGACCTTTTATTCAGATAAAACTATTCTTCTCCCCTTGACCCCCCCATTCCCTGCCACAACTGATGTTTCTTGGACATAATATAGTGCTTTTTCTTGGGAGTAAAAAAATGTTTTCAAAAAGTTGATAAACTCTGTGAATCTAAAAACCATTTTACATTTTCCAAATCCTCTCCACTTGATTTGCTCATACCTAATTTTCACAGATATTCATTATTTAACTCCCAAACACATGGGTTGCAATATATCAAATCCTAAAAAAACGAAGGGGTTTGAATGGAACTATTCTAAAAGCAGGAAATGAAAAATGAGGCCCAATCTGCAACGCTCTGTCACTGTCATTTAGCCACATGGGATCTACTTCTTTGTACGTGGAACCAACTGCTTAGTTCCTTGCACTGACCTCCTGAGTTGTAAACAAAGTTACCCAAATGTCACCAGATTATCTGCTGTCAAGCACACAATATTTTCATACTTTTCTAATATGAGAATATCTCAAAATTAACCTGGTTCTTTGTGTAACATTACATTGTCAGGTTCATAATGCAGAGAGTTTATCTACTATAAACATGAACATAGTTGAGATTTTTTTAACCTAATNTGGTGATTGGATTATTTGTATACTATCAGATTATCAGATTGGGGTTGCAGTTTATTTGTTTATAAAAGTCTGAAATGGAATCAAATACATTCAGTACTTTACCTTGTCACTTGTTCTTGTAAAAAACTTTTTGAAAAGTCTGAATGGTTTTAGGATTTGCACATAGTTTATGCCCCAAGGTGACCTTCTCCTGCCTGATTTAATTGAGACTGCTTTCTCAGGAACCAGACAGCATTTCTTCAGTACACAACTGTTGATATATATAAGACACATTCTGTAAAGTTAGACACATTGTTTTAGAACAACACAGAAGTTCAAGTATCAAAGGAATACGCTACACAGTGTTTGTGAAATGCTCTGATTCATTGCTCTAAAGTATATATAAAGTGTATATATATATATGCATATATATATATATAATTAGTCACTCTAAGACTTTTCTGAGACTATTATAGAGACCTGTTATTTCACCTGTTGTCCTGCATCTCTCCAACTTCACTTGCCTTACTGAGGCATTTATTATATTGACACAAGTCTTAGTCATACTATTGGTACAAGTAGCTGCTGACTTAGTCTCGGGGCTCTGTCAAATCTCTTTCTAAAGGAAGCTTGAGCAGCTCTCACACATTCCCCAAGCAACTCCACTTACACCAAAGAGAAAACAACTGCTGTAAGCAGCATAAGGTCCTCAGGAACAGAGGTCTCTGCCCTGTCTTCACAGCAGGACCAATACACTACAGAGATTAGAATGACTGTTTCAATGTCTCCTTGCACCTCCCTACCAACCTGCAATCACCCATATCTTCTAGGATATTTGCAGGCTAAGTTCTATCAGGCAGGTACTATCTCTCATTTGGCATGTCCCATTTTAAGAGGGTGCCTACATATACCTGGGTCTGCTACTTAAGAAAACAATACCACTAAGCACAGCTGTGCTCATCCATGAAGAATACACTTTCTGCATTCTCCTACTTGAGGGGTGACATCACTCTTACTTATCCTTTATCTATCAACAGCTCAAATGCTTTGTCTGTGTCCTTTCCACTCCTTTTTATGCCCTTCTACATACCATCTTAGTGCCTAAAACAAAACAGTCAAATACACTCTCTTAATTTCCTCTAGGTTACAAATCTCAACATGTTTGAAATGCAACAGTGTAGGCATTGTGTAAGATATATGTCAGTATTTTCCAAACAACAACATAATTCACTGGTTTCCATATTTTTATTACACTTCTCTCCACAGGGACAGCAGAACTCTCTCTCCCAGTGGGAAAATCACTCCTGCTGTTGGACACCAGCAGCAGTTCTGGCATCTAACACTAACAGCATTATCAATTTATGACTTTAGGAACACTACCAGAATCTAGTAGTAGCGTCTAATATTACAGATTGCCCATTTGTCCATTTTTTCCACATGGCCCTTCGTGTCTATTTTTACATCCTTATTAGTGTTTCATGAGAGCACTTACCTTCTCTCACGTAACACAGCTTTCAGAAGGCTCTACCCAGCTACAATTCTCACAGTAAACAAGCTGAAACCAACAAAGAACTCCTGTTGTCTGCTCTTCCCCCACCACCCCCATGAAGGTAGGTGGTCACCTCTCCTCTGAATGAGGGGTCTCAAGTGAGCAACCCAGCCTCCCCAGCTCGGTGTGCACAGCTCTGCCGTGCACCACACGCGTCATGCACCTACCAGTGACACTGCAGCGTCCTCTGGGCAGCCGCTCTTCCTGCCTGGGCTGTGACACAACAAGGGAGGATAAAAAGAGAAACATTATGGAGGATATAAAAAAATAAAAAGCCCTCAGATCCCGGAACAACCATGTCAGCAACAGCACAAGTGAGAAACTCCTGTCTGCTTTGTAAGACAAGAGATGGAGCGTGGTGATGAAGACAGCACAGCTCTGCTCCAGCCACAGCGATCTGCAGTCATGGCTGCTGGCATCCCCTCACAGCAATACTTCAGCAATCAAATATCCAGGTGTAGGATGAAGATAAGAAAGGTGCAAGCACCCCCCTTTCGGGTGAAAGGTCTTAAAGCACCTTTTAAAAACAGTGACAGGCAAAAGAAAGCATTTGCTATTTGACCACGCCTTGTAACACAGTTTGGTGCAACCTCGAGTACCCTTACATCATTTCTCTCTTGTGCCCTTATATAAGAAGACACAACCACCAGGATCAGCCAGGTAACGTCCAGATTCAATAGATATTCAATAACCAATAAGGGACAGACTTTGATATAGAGTCTGAAAACGTTTAAAAAAAAAAAATTGCACCATTTCATTGAAATAGCTCCACTAGACACCGACAAGTGAAGGAAGTCTAATTTTCATACAGGCAGAGGGGTAGGTCCTCAATGGAAGTCAGGCAACTCCACCTACATCAGCTGTACCCTGGCCTCATCACCAGATTTTAAACTCATTACAACTTTTTTATAGTTGGGCTAGCTTAAAGCAAACTGTTTTACTTTTTAAATCTCTAAAAATTGTGACTTTTAGTTTAAAATCTGTTACTGAATGAGAAACATTGTAACTGTTACTAATTTTACTCAAAATATTTTAAATTACTGCCATCCTTAATCGTATTTAGTACAGCAAAAGGGAAAAAATATAAAACCAGTTACTCAGAAAAAGAAGTACATATATTCTGTAGACTGCTCAACAGATTTAATTCAGGTGTGTTTTATGACTGCTTTTACTTCAAGATTTGTGTATATATATGGAAATTACTGATGAAAGAATTGCATTTATGTTGCACTGAAGTGAAAGTCATGCTGTGATAAAAATGTGTTTCTTTATACATCAGAGAACTAGAATAATAGGCTATTATAAGGGCAATATTTGATTTATGATTTAAATTACATTTACGATTTTCTTATTTTTTAATTTATTTGTTTGGGCTTTTTTAACATGAGTCCTTGACTTGGAAGAGATTATATTAGTAAGTACAATGCCTAGCAAAACAAGGGTCTAGATCTCACTAATATGCTTTAAAGATATCAAATTCCCTGAGCTAAATGATCATGCTATGTGTGTTTTAAGTAATTTTGGTTTAATTTCTAATTTCTACAGGTAAATGGTACCAACCTTTAGAAACTTTAAAGAGGTAGTTTACAAAATACCTGAGAGCTTCTCAACATTCCTAACGTTTCATATTTCTAATTTTTTTTTCATACAAAGTAAATTAAATTAAATATTCTCAACTGCTTTAAACAAATTGCTACAACACAGTATGTTGACTGTTTGTGTCTGAAGCCAACAAAGACAACTTTGCCTCTCTGGAGACAAGTAGTTCTGGTTTTGCCAACAAAATTTCTTGTGCTACCTTTTCTATGTGTCATCCTAAATTTCCTTGTTAAGTATTCCAAAAGGGAAGAGATAATGAGAAATGAAAGGACAGGAGGAAATGTAATCCTGCAAACCTGAAGGATCCTTTCAGTTTTCAAAAGGGCTATTAAGGCCCTGGAATTAGCACAGTTGGTAAGAGCATCAGGCTAATAATGCCAAGGTCACAGGTTTGATCCCTGTGTGGGACATTGCCTGAAGAGCTGGACTTTGGTGATCTTTGTGGGTTCCTTCCAGCTTGGAATGTTCCATGTTTCTGTAATATACAGTGTTCTTCAAGTTCCCAATCACAACTGTCCCACTTTCATATGTGCAGCAAATTTGCTGACAGAGAAACATGTCTGCTTTTTAAATAATGAAAATGTCTTCAACATGTTCCTGTCACTGGAAATCACTTCTTGCATGAGCCATTGTCAAAATCTACCCACATGTGGACTGGATGTAGGAAGGCAGGGGGATGGGGTGGGGGAAGACTATAAAAGCACTCATTAACCTAGAAAGAATAAATGGAAATATTTTAAGTCTTTTAAGCTGAAACACTTTTACTTCTGTTAATCCAACATGTTTACTCAACAAACAAGACAGAACACCAAAAAATATAGAAGCATGAAATTTTTGAAATTAAAAATGAATTTTAATGTTAGCATCAGAAGCAAGCCTTCATCTGACAGATTAAACCAGAAAACACTGCATATCTCCACAATACTCAACATATATGTACTGGGTTCTGCCCAAAAAAACCCAGTGTAGAAGTATAAAAATGTGTATGGAAAAAGTGGACAGACATAAATCAGCTGAAGCTGAAAATATCAGCATCCCATACTGATGATAAAATAAAGCAACGAGACAGCAGACAGAACAAGGCTAAATTATGAAAGTGCAAATATGCATTTGCAAGCCATGGTTTAAGAATGAGTGGGAAAAGGACCAGGTTTTATCTTTGCCCAACTACAAAGGGGGAGGGGAAGGTTCCCCCAGTTGTAAAGTGTATTTTGCAACACATCAGGTAGGTTCATGCAAAAGAAAACAAGCAATCTTGGGAAAAAAATATGACAGAACTAAAGCAAGTTAATTATTTGCCAAGGGCAGAGAACACATCAACTTCTATGATTTAGTAAGTCTCATTATGTTAGAGCCTGCCTTGATCCAGAAGCCAAAAAATTATGTGACTTGTCTTCTCTTATTTCAATTTCTAACATTCCTGATCACATAGAAAATTGAAAAAGCAAACCCAGCAGTTCAAAATCCTGAAAACAATATTAAAAAGTCCTCAAAAATCATTAGAGACATCATGATTTTAAACAAGCTGATTTTAGACTGCTGATTTATTAAAAGCCAACCATGGTTTTATCTGCTTTCTGAATGAATCATGGCTATTTATGAAGACACTGAAAGCTGTTCTGAGCAACAGGAAAAAGAGCCAACAGTGAGGCAGACACAAAAGACCCAACCACCAATGAATCATTTGAAGGTATCCCCAATGCACATAATTATCATACCCATTAAGCAACATTCACTGCAATTAAGTATTGTTTGGCTTAAATCAGTTACCTGGAATGTCTTCTGATCAGGCCTGTTCCAATTAAGTGGCACTTACTTATTACCCTAATCATGCAGTATCAGTTCAAAGCAGCATAGTACAGCTTCACCTTGAAAGCAATCAGCCTAACATTTGGCAACCAGAAGCAAGAGCCCTTGAGTCTCCAAATGACAGAAAAGTTATATAAAAGTAAAAAGCATCATTACATTGTCTTCTCTCATTTGCTTTTATTTCTAGAATTCCCCTCACATACTTCTTAAAGCTGCTACCAGTTGAAGAAGACCTGTTTAAAAACAAAAGAGAGATTAAACACATATCAAATGCCAAATATTGTGCTATTCCTGAAAAGGAAGTTGCTGGGGACAACAAGAAATACAGAAACAGCAGGACAATGCTTGGAACTTTCATAGAATCATAGAATCATTTAGGCTGGGAAAGACCATTAAGATCATCAAGTCTAACTACTAACCAGCACTGCCAAGTCTACCAATAAATCATATCCCTAAGCACCACATCTACAGATCTTTTAAATATTTCTAGGGATAGTGACTCAAGCACCTCCCCTGGAAGCCTGCTCCAATTGTTAAAAATCTTACCATCTGAGTTTAATTTATAAAAACGGAAAGTTCTGCACTTTCCTATACCAGGAGGAGACTATATGTGACTCTTTTAAACATTTGGCTACTCTTTAACTCTGAGTTAGTTACTTTTATGATGTATATCTCTTCTGTTTCAGAGAATTATGTATTTTTTGCTCATTTGAAACTTGCGTGCTTCACAATACAAAAGTAGTCATCTCTCTTACATTAAGAACTTCATTAAGGCACAAATATGAAAGTTATTGTAGAAAATGTTGTAGATGGAATTTCTAATGTGTCACAGTAGAGTGTTTACATAGACAAATACATCTAAATTAACTTAAATCAGGCATTTCACTGTGTACATTTATTTTGGCTTCAAGCTAGATTAACAATTAAAAAAAATTTTGAAAACACTGTCGACAACCCTTTTTTCTTCAGCTAATGTAAATCCATGAGCCAGCAATGCCCTTGTTGTCAGGAGGGCCAATGGGATCCTGGAGTGCATTGGGAAGAACGTGGCCAGCAGTCTGAGGGAGGTGTCCTGCCCCTCTACTTGGCTCTACCAAGGCCACACCTGGAGTGTTGTCCCCAGTTCTGGGCTTCTCCATACAAGACAGACAAGGAGCTACTGGAGAAGGTCCAGTGGAGGCCACAAAGATGATGAGGGGTCTGGACCATGTCTCTTCTGTGAAGAGACTGCAGGAGCTGGGCCTGTTTTGTCTGCAGAAGAGAAGACTGAGAGGGGATCTCATCAATACATACAAGCATCTCCAAGGTGGCTGCCAAGAGGATGGTGCCAGATTCTTTTCCATGGTTCCCAGCAGCAGGACAAAGAACAATGGCCATAAACTAAAACACAAGTTCCACCTCAATATGAGGAAAAACATTACATTGAGGGTGGCAGAGCACTGGAAAAGGCTGCCCAGAGAAGTCACAAAGTCTCCCTCTCTGGATACATTCAACACCCATTTGGATGAGTTCCTGTGTCACCTGTTCTTGGTGACCCTGCCTTGGCTGGGGGATTGGACTGGATGATCTCCAGAGGTCCATTCCAGCCCTAATGATGCTGTGATCCTGTGATCTGGACTGTAGACAGGATGAAGGTACACTGGCACACTTGCCAACCTGTAGTAACTAATCCACTAGAAGATTGAAGTGCGACCTACTTGTTGCCTTTGTTATTAGAGCTAGTTAATTTTAAACTATCTCAAATATTCCTACACAGCACTACATTTTTTAGGAGGACTTTGCTAAAGCCTGAAAGGCACCTTACTTCTCACATCCATGCACTTTCAAAAAGCAAGCTTTTGACAAATATTATCCTAAGTCCTCTGGGCTCAGCTCTAAGTACAGTCATCACTGCCAAATCAAAACTCTTCGTGGTCACTGACAGTTTACAGGGAATTATTTCAGGCTGTTTTATCTCACATAAGTTTAACACAGATATCAGCACACACCTGTTCCAGTTTCAGCTTACAAAAATCTGCAAGCAAAATACATGCCATCCAAGAGTCCTGAACTGTGGAACTACGTAAGAAACTGACCATGCTAGGTTTGTCCAAAAACTTATACAACAGGTTTTCAAAGTCCTGTCTGTGATTATAAACATCATAAGCATGCATTATTTAAAAGAGACATCAGTTACAGTAATCAATTTCTGTGACTACTGGCAATTCTCTGCATAATCCAGCCTAGCATGGTTTCCATACAGCTTTCCCTGAAATGCGGTTGAGAGCTGTCTTCACACATTAAATATGTGGCACGCGTGTCAAGAGACATAGATTCTTGTTGTTTAAGATTTGGTTGCTCAAAAAACTCAAAAATTCAGTAAATACCAAATAGCTGCTGAAAATCAGCCCTATTTATGATGTCTGAAGCTGAGCTTCAAAAATCTGATCACTCAAAATCATTACTGCCTTGCAAATGGGCAGGGGAAAAAAACAAAAATCACAACCTCAACACACACCTACAGAAAATCAATTCACTATCTATAGCTCTTCAGTTAGGAAAAATCCACACCTACTGAAAAAAAGAAACTCCAAATGCTATCTCAAATCTTTCCCATAAAAAGCTCTTCATTCTTATTTACTTAGTACCTCTCCCAATTTAGTGCTTTTACAGCAAACAGGCTGAATTCAGCGAGTCTCTTGAGGCTGCAGCTGACCCAGGCTACCACCCCTGCAGACCTCTAGCTGCTCATCATCACTTCTTGATGATCACCCAGCACGACAGCACATCACACTACTGTACTCTACACAAGCTCTTTTAAAATAAAGGCAGGTTTGCTTGCTGTTGTAAAGATTCATAACAGTAGGATTTTTTCAATGTTATATTAGTTTAGGCCATTTTGAAAGAACCAGGTTAGGGAGCAAATGAGTGAGCAGTTAAGCCTGACAAATTTGGATGGAGAGCCTTCTGTCCCAAAGTCACACTGACACAATGGGGCAGCAAAGGTGAGCAACTGGCCTGGCAACTTCCTTAGCACATCTGACTGCAGATTACACCACACTGAAACCACTACAGAAAATCACTGATGCTAAAATACATGGATTTGACTCCTGCTTCCTTGCTCTTGAGCCTGTTTGGATAAAATAAAGTACTAAAGTGCAGATCAATGAACAGAAAATGTAACATATGTACAGGGTAGTAGACTATATCCTGGATAGTCATGACTCAGTTAACTCAACAAGTACTGAAGTACACAAGTTAGTCAATGTGAACTCTCATTGTGATTCTGCAGCAAAAAATTAATTTGAACCTTGAACATAATGAAGAGAAGCAGGTAAATGAATTCTTCTCCGTAGTATGGACAGCACTGTAGAGAACAATACTGAAATACCATCTTGTGTTTCTGGCATCTGATCTTCCTGAAGGAAAATCAAAAAATTGGAAGGAAAATGGAAAAGTTATGCAAATGTACTTGAAGTCTGCACAAAAATGGCCTCTGTTAAGAGTCTTATAGAGGTCACTTCGATTAGCTTTAAAAAAAAGATATACTGGTGTCTTGAGTAAAAGTACTTTTTCTAGGTAGAAACAAACACATACTGAGGGGGCTTCCCAACCTACCAGGTCAATTCATAAAAAGAACTTTAAGACAGCAAACAAGGAGACTGATTAACCAATACAGTAAGTATCAAAAGCTTTACTGAACGCTTGATGCCTTCATTCAGATAAATAATTGTATTTTGTAAAATATTTTGGTCAAATCAAATTCAAACACTAAGCACAGTTTTCAGCTCTGTAGAGAGATAACTGAATAGTAAGTCATGGCCAAATCACCTGGTCAAATCTGTGGCTTTATGAAATCATATTATTCTCAAAACCATATCTCTTCCATTTCCTCTACACATGCAAATGTGAAACATGCAAATTACAAATATGATCAGTTCTTAAAACAATTCTTAAAAAGACATCATTAATTTGCTGTATATTTTACTGCTGAGGACAAGACAGCTAAAGAATTTATCACCTTAGCTACCCTGGTTATATCATTTCACTCAGACAGTGTTATCTCCTTGTCTCCCACACAAGAGTCATGCTGTTATCAAAGTCTTTCTCGCTAAACAATTATTTCCTTTTATGATTTCTTCTGGCTGGTCAAAGATAAGGGCTTACAGTGAGGTTGATTAGTGTTGCAAACAAATAGGAGTAATACTAGAGCAGATATAACTAAGCTGAAGTAATCAGCACTATTAATAACCTTTTGATTTCTAATCAAATACAGCTCTGACTTTTGCTGCCACTTTGCTTTACATCTTCTAAACTACAAAAGAATTAATATTTTATAAAATATTCTCAATACGTTAGTCCTTTTATTCTCTTGTTTGCCTTTTGTCTTATACTTAATAATCTTCACTAGGAAAAAATAAAAATAACAAAACTATTAAAAATAGTTCTATAATTTATACTGCCTTTCCTGGTAACAAGATTTAATTATATATTACAGTATGAAATCCTGCTTTTTTTTTTTTAATCTAGTAACATTTCTGAAGACAGCAAAATCACATTTCTTGATATTTGCATTAAAAAAGAATCCAACACAAAGACACAAAACCAACCAAACAATCCTTGCTTGAGACATACAACTGTGGCAAAACCCAGTTCATACAGTTAACATATGGCAAAATTATATCAAAAAGTAGGAACCTAACATGTTAGGCCTTAGAAACCTGTACTACAGGTAGCACTGCCACATCCTTTCATAATCCTGGGCAACTACTAATCCAACAGATGCTCATTCTGCTCAAGTAAGGGGCAATGTCCCTTACCGAAAACACCTAAAACCACTAGAAATAAATACATCATCTCCTCATCCTCTGCAAATCCTAAATAGGCAACACTCTTCCAAACATGCAAAGCCTTTCATTGAGACTCTCTAAGAGGGATTACATCCAAAGCAACAAATAAGTCCTACAGTTCAATCTACTCATGGAAGAAGCTCAGTTGTTTCACAGACACATATGTTTGTGATCTCCACAAGTATAATTATTTTATAATGGTCTCTCCATTATCTTTCCAAATATTTCTTTTTTTCCCATTAAAAAAAAAGGCAAAATATATGCATAACAAGCTTTTCTTTCCTGCTTGCATTGCTATTTTACAGCTGCAATAGTCTTGCAAAAGTTGAATGTTGCTCAATGATTTTATAGTTCATTCTGACAGGAAGGTTCAGTGGTAATTCCAGAGACACTTCTTACACTTGGGGTGTCACTGCTCCATACATTCTGCAGCCCCAGCATGTGCACAGAGACAACATCCTTGCTTCAGGATGCTGTAATGAACAGATTTTCATTTCATTTGACACTTACTTGCAACAAGAGTAACATAAATTAAACAAGCTTTCTTGTTTAATTTTTGACAGCAGTTTTTGTAATTTATCAAAAAATTTTTAATTGATTTTAACAGCAATTGCTGATCTTTGGTTTTTTCCATCTTTGCCATTTATTTTATGTAACAATCAAAAACAAGATTAAGAAGGTAATCACAAAACTAAAACTTTCTTCACATGAAAAGTTCTTTTCCACAAATCTGGGTTTTCTACCAGCGGACTTAAAAACAGACAGATATCAATATTAAAGGTACAAATAACTACACTAAACACAAAAGGGAAAATAGTATCTGAAACATGGCAAATATTTTGCAGTTTTCACCTAAAGAATTCCTTTCAGAGATGAAAGTCAAAGATGAAGAAAACAAAAAATTTAATGAGATGTGTTAAATGTTGGCCCACACAGATTTGAAAAGACAGTGAGCTGCCTTACAAAATGGCAAGACAGAAATATTAATACACAATACACACTAAGATAAACCAGTCAATTTTGTTTTCCATTTTTGTCTCAGCTTCATTAGCCATCATTGCAAAGAGTAAGTATTCCTTCTTTTCATTTTAAATTGTTCATTGTTTTAAAAGCTAATGTGCAATTGAAAGGTTGTTTGTGTCATGGATATGCCCAAAATTTTCTTTATGATGCTGTTTGTTTGGATCTGTCCAAGTTCATGTTCATAAAAAACCCGATTTACTTTCTAAAGGTATCCTCTAACCTCACAGTAAATAGGTAATTTTTTTAAAGTATTAATTTAAAAAAAGAAAATAACCAAGTTATAAACCACCCCTAATTAACTTTACTTCCAAAAAAAGCCACACATCTGTTTTCACAGCTGGACATGATTCAACCACTGGTAACCAGAAAAAAGCCCCAGCGTGTTAAAATATTCTAGCCAAAAACTGACACTCCAGCAAAGATGGCTACAATGCCAGCACAATCTGAGCAGCTGTTAGGACAACCTTTATTTATACTGAAAGGGCATGAGACATCCTGATGCTATTACTATTAAACCAACAAATCTCATTGGAAAGACACCACTGGTTGAAAATGGACAATGCAAAAGCACAACATGCATTTTACCAATCAAGCAGATTATAATTATGTGAGAACAGTGGTGTGCAATAATCCACTCTCTACCCACTTTTCTACAACAGATTCTGCAGGGCTCAGCTTCCAGAAAAAAAATTCTTTGTAAATTATTTTTAATACAGCTGTTATTAGGAGCGTCAGAAAAATCAATTAACAATGCTGCCCTAACTCTTTAGGGGAAAAAAAGGACTTAGATAAATAGAAAAAGATTATGCTATTTCTTTTAGAGCATTATTCTTATTCTGTAAGTGACATCAAAGAGCCACAACCCCCTCCTCCCCCCGCCCCCCTTTTGGCTTTGACATCACACAGAGAGAAAAGTATTCCTTTCACTGTCTCTTGTATAGCTGGAGCATCCAAGCTCTGCATATTATCACTTTCTATCCTTGAATATGAATTATTTTAATCCTCCAGCAATTAACAGTCTTTTGGATGAAAATAAAGAAAGGCTGGGAGTGCAACCTTACTTTTGTTTTGCTAATTTATTTGGTCAGTAGTTCATTTTCTCATTGTTTCATAGGGCTTAAATATTTAAGTGTGTGCATGTCCTACTTACAATCTTTTTTTCTACCATTACTTGTTTACAGCCATCCTTTTTTTTTTTTTTCCTTTCCCTTAAACCTGGAGTTTCCCACTCACAAGTATATTTCATTGAAGGCTTTCTGTTGCAATTTTACATTTTAGAGCTCCACCTATTCATTTAATCACACAGCTTTCTGGTTGAAGAAGAGTAATCACCTCCTATTTGTAAAACCATTTTAAAAACAAAGAGAGTGAACTGCCATGGAAGAGCTGGCAGGTTTCCTTGACCATGACCAGGTCTCCTTGATCTCCTCACTGCTCGCTTGCTCCCACCATAATTACCATCAATACTTGTAATGTATTCGAAGCATGGCAAGTTCTTTACAAACAAGATGGAAGCAAAGTTCTCTGCCCTCAAGATACAGCTGTTTAAGGCCCCAATTTGATACACCACACATTCATTTTAAACCTGTAAGCAGTTCCCTTGACTTCCACGTGTTTACTGTGGAGTAATTAAGTGGTCTGCTGGATCAAAGCCTAAGCAAGCCATGGGACAGGAGACCTAGCAGGCAGATATAATAGGAAGTATCATGAATGACAGGTAAAAGTCTCACAGATATAACAATTCACAATGTGCTGTTTGACTCAGAAAATATAATTTTAAAAAATAAAGAGAAAAAGAAAAGAAATGGATGAAGTAAATTATCTTGTTGGAATTAGTTTGAGTTTTACAATCCAACTAAACCTCTGACATCGTGAATTTCTCAGTCCAGGGAGCCTGTGACAACTGTGGATATGTTTTATAAAGCCATGCACACATTCCTAAAATAAAGTTCCATCAGCCCTTCAGGAATCATTAAATCATTACACCAGACACATTCTAAGCTTCAAAAAAAGTTCACTGCAAACATGTGGTATCATAATGTTGACCTGCTCTAGCCCAAGTCAGTTTGCTCTGAAAAGACAAAAAAAAAAAAAAAAAAAAAAAAAAAAAAAAAGGACCAAACAAAGAAACAGACTTATAGGCAAAATGAGAAGGCAAGTGATTTTTTACAACAAACAGCTGCCTCAAAAATAAAATTAGAAAAAAACTCCATCTTAAACAATCAGCTCCATGGTCTCAAAAGAAGGCTAAAAGGCTGAATACAGGACCCTGAGTTGCAAACTATACTATTCCCATTCTGTCTTTTCTTTCCCCCTTAATTTCTTCAATGTTTGGTAGAATGAAGCAAATGAGAAAATACATCATTAGTCTTTTTTTTAATTATTAGAAAAAGAAAAAGCTATTGTTCATCTCATCTACAGACTGATCCAAGTATGGCAGCAGACACCAACCTAAAGAAACAAGAGATTAATAGAGTGAAATGCAGCAGAGTGATGAATAGGGCTTTGGTCAGTTTGTTCCACAGTTTTCCAAGTGCAAAATAAGATCACCCATTTTTAATAATTAATTAGACAACAATGGCTTTCAAGACACCAGCTGGATGAAAGCCTATATGATCTTCCTCAATGGGCTCATGACTTCAATGAGTCAAAGGGGAAAGCATGAGATAGTAAAAAGTGCTTGTTCAGGGACCCAATCCAGCAAGCAACAAATCCAGCATCAATAATAAACAAAAAGGTGGTAAACAGGGAAAATGGTAAACAGGGAAAAATTAAATTATGCAAAGGCTTTAAAAGGACAAGAGGTATAAAGTCTAAAGTACAAAATGAGACAAAAGTATGGACTTCAATTTGTATTTTTAAGTAAGGGTAAGAGAGTAGGTAGGGGCAATCAAGACATTCTGTACAATCACAGGGCTTATATTGTATACAGAATGGATGGATACATTGGGGTTACTGGGGATGACTGTGAGAAAAAGGCTGATTAATTCACAGTGACAGGAAATGATGTAGGTGGTGACTTTAAGGTCAGAGCTTTAGGGGATCAGAAAGAAACAGATATGCAAGCCAGTATGTAGAAAATCATCAGAATTTAGAAACAGCCTCTTTGAAAGGAAGAAGTTGAAAATGATGCTTGGATTACGTCCTTTCATGATATGAAGAAAGTCTCTGCAATGGGAAGAGATTGAGTGTGATTCTGAACTGTTTCTCACACTGATTTTGTCTGTGGATTGGTATTTTTCCAAGCATGAATAACTCTGTATAATACAGAAACAGATCACAGCAACTGACAGTGGAAAACTTTCTTTGTGAAATTCAAACTAGGAAAATCATTAAAGTACAAGATATTACCTCCCCCTACAGTAAAGACTGACAGCATTCACTCATCCTAGCAACTGCAATAATGTCTCTCTCCTCTTCTTCATCCTTCTAATAACCAGAACATAGATCATAAGGTCAAAAGTGGCAGAAAAATTTACATCACCTTCAGCAGGTTTTGCATACAGCCTACAACACTTACTCTTAATTCTCCCTTCCTCCACAATTTCAATCTTAATCTCCTAATTCCAGAGTATTGTGAAGCTCTCTAACCAGCATCAGCTGCAGAAGCACGATTTTTGGTTCAGTGCTACCTTTCTGGAACATTTGTACCGGTGAACAGACCTATAAAAGTATGAGAAAAGCTTCACACAAGAATGACAAGAGTGAATCTACAGTTTAAAAAATCCATATATTTTCTGGCATGTATTTTGTGAGAGGGATGATTAAATATTCTATAAGCAATTAGTAAATTGTCAATAGAATTCAATAAATGTTGTTTTAAAAAAAACTAATTATTTGTTACAATAACCACCAACTATTGCCATTTTGTTTGTGAAGGTTTGTAAACTACTTCCATTTGAGAAGTAATTGATTCCATTTTTATCATTTGCTCAAGTTTATGTGGTTGTTCACATCCAAAGAGATGATAACATCTATTTGCAGCAAATTATACATTAAATTCCTCATTCAAAAGCTGTAATGGAAAACAAAATGCTAATTTGTGCTGTAAACGGAAGTAGAGAATCATAATCGCTCATTGTTAACATTAGGAACTAAATTGCTCTTGCAAATAATAAAATGGGTTAAAAATGTGGAGAGCTTCTGCAAGCCAAAGTACCAGTGCCTCTTACTCGCTCATGTGTTATATTACAAGTGATGAAACGAACCTTTCCTCCTCATGCCAGCACAAACTACCCCTTTTTGAGACAAAGAATAATGGCCTTATGATTGCAACATAAGAGTGCATGTCAGGTGACCCATTCTATGCACAAGTCTCCAACCAGCTTCCCAAATATGGGCTTCCATGCACTCTGTGCTAGACAAACTCGACTGGATGCAGGGGCTGTCCACACAAGCAAGTGCTGTAGAACTGCAGAACTGGAGGAGTCGAGGCTCTGACATCTACACTACATCCTCTGCACCGCACTTCAGGGTACAGTTTGATTATTTAACTTCACCCCAGACTCGATCTCATCTCATTAGCAGAATATAAATTTGTAGCTCATATGCACTAGGGATACTCCAGGAATATATCTCACAGTCCAGCTTTATCCAAAAGGAATTCTGATCAATTGCAATATAATCAGCCTACCACACTAACCAAAGCACAGCAGTGCTGGGATGAACACAGCACACTCCTGCCCTCCAGGAAAGTGCTAGCGTAGACACACCTCTCATCATTTTGGGTCACAGTGAGTTCACGTGGAACCGCAAATACCCAATTTCTCCTTCCAAAATTAGCACCAGTGTCACAAGTGCTATAACCAGAGCAAGGGTCGCTCTGCTATTAATCCCTCTTCACCTTAATTTTACCTTTGGAGAGGAGACAGTAACACACAGCTATGTAGCAGAAGGAGAATCTTAACTGCCACTTGTAGAGAACACAGAATCTAAGGCAAAAACCACTGTAGAATTATTTGGCTTCTGTCCTTTTTTGCAGTTTTACAGTCCTGTAAGTTTTAAGCGTACAAGGAGTTTTGCTCACACAGCAAACAGACACATCATAGGAAATTAAAAAACCACCGACACATTGGGACTGTGCACCTGCTCTTCCACATTTCATTAAGCCTCTACACCTAAATGTACGTCAGGTTCTCTCCTATGTGCATCCGTTGTGCTGGTATCCCTCAGTGATACCTTCTGGTCATGGCGAGACAAACTGGATCACAAGCATCCACACTGCCTCAGGAAAAAAAACATTAAAAAAAAACCATTAACTTTTGGTAAGTCAGATCAGATCATTATGATCTAAATTACAAGTGCCAGATAATATGTTAAAAAAGCACGTATATATTTGTAAATAAGCTGCCATTTGCTATCAAGCCTTTCCTAGGTTACACCGTGTCCATGTAAAATAGCTGGTTTGCTAGCCTTTTTCAGTATTAAAATACTTTTATTAGTATGAAAAAACATGTAATTATGTTATCAAAAAATGAAAATTGCCTTTTAGGTGACCAAAAGAAAGTTCCACTTCTTCATGTAGTAAATCATTTTACTGCTGCCCTTTTATATTTAATACCCTTCTGCAGTACACATTTATCTCTACACTAGCAAAGTGTACTCATTGATTTCCTATGGTCTCTCTGGAAGAAGGTTCTGCTTCCCTGATGATGAGTACAAAGGGTGGATGACCCCATTCTCATTCCAATGCAAACCCTGCACTTTTACATTTCTGCTTAGACCACATGAACATTTGACCAGCTAAGAACTCCCTGCCCTCTTCCTTCAGAACACATCGCTAGAACTACTGACATTCTCTCCTGAACAAAACTGTATTTTTGAAAATCCCATCTTATGTATAAAGCACTGAACTGCATTAGTTCATCACAGCCATAACTGTAACTCACAATCTGCACGAGTTTTTCATTTAAAAAAAGATACAACAATATCTTGCCCATTTTCTACAAATGCTTTAAACTTGTGCTATTGTGCTCTACCGTGTGACTATTTAGTTGCTCTTCTCTGGGGCATGAGAAAATGGTTCATTCCCAATTTAAACCATGCTTTTTTTGTTAGATGAACCAGCCACCAGAATACACTTTTCAAAGCTACTGCCTTGAATGAGCAATTCAGGCATTAATCTCTGAAAGAAAGAGAATCATGTTTAACAACATTTTTAATAAAGTCCATTACCTGCCAAACTGTATGCCGTATGCTACTAGGCTTGGATCATTTATCTTTTGCTGGGATGTCAAGAAAATAGGTGTCTTCAGTTTCACTTTCATTTTTACTGCTATTTTTTCAGCTTTGTGCACGAAAACCTCTTGGAGTCAGGAGAACTTCAAATCCAGGATTCACTCTTTTTTTAAATTACGTAGTAGTTTCTGCTGATACCAACAGGATTGCATTTATTTTCTTAACTAGTTTAGTTTTTGAAAGCTTTCTTTTGATTTGCACAGATGTTACAGGCTCTGCTAAAATGTAACTGCAGTTGAACGATGGTATTATTCCATTGGTTTTCACCACCAAATAATGTACAACTATTGACTGAATCTTTTTCCATTTAAGAAAAACATCTTCAAAAACCATAAAGTGCACTGTCCAATCTTGTACAGATTGGTATCTCTCATTCAACACTCTCATACACAGACATACTCTGTTTATGCTATACACGTGCAGGGCATTAACACGAATTAAGCTAGCATGTTTCCAAACCTGCAGAGATTTTGTGTTCTACTACTCAAGTAACATTAAAGAAAAAAAATCCAGAAAATATGAAAACAAAAGTAAGTCCGAAAGTCTATTTTGGTCCACTGCCCCTGAGAAGTGGCCACTGGCCATACTCTAGGTAAAAGAATAAAAATGCATAAAAGCAATGAACTACACTCAGTTCAGCTCCCCAAAAATACTGGCAGAAAGCTACACTAGAGCACTTCTGTCCCTGCTCATGTAAAGACAAAGAGGCAACCCACAAGGCTGGCTCTTAGCTTCGTCTTTCACTTACTAATACCCACAGAATACATGTTGTCCAAGTATGCTGTATAATGTATTGCTATGTTTGAAAACATGAGACAAAGAAAATGGTTCCAATTATTAAGTCCACAGCCCAGAGTTGCAGGGAAAAATCTCTGACATAATGGCATCAATTGGGCAGCATACTCCTCATTTTACTTCTATACCGCAAGGATTTTGAGGTCAAATTAAAATAAGTATCCAGATTTATGCATTAGTCATAGAATTTCATTCACAAACTACATTTCAAATTATTTTCAAGCACTTCCCAACCACACAGATTAGTAACACAACAACGTATCCAAATCTGAACTGGAGAATGAAAAATAATTAATACAAATAATGCTGCCAGCTCAGCATAGAAAGGTTATGCCGAAAAATATTACTGCTTTTGCAAGGCTGAATACCCCATTGCAGTATTGAGATTTAGCTGTTCTTTACTCATGACTACTAATTAAGAAACAGATGTAAAGAGAATTTCCAAAAGACACATTCAGGAAGGTTCCAGCAAAAATAAAGAACCAGAAGTAGAGTGACAGTCTAAAAATGAAGACTACAGGATAAATCAACAGGAAAGCCGATGGATATTCCTTCATCTCTGTTTTATACACACTGGCAAGGCAACACAGGTAAGTTTATGCAACCACAGTTCAAAGTTCTCAGGATTTAAGTCTACGACTTTGACTATGCTGGAATTCAGTGTAATAGTTAAGTCCCTGTACCACAATGACTATAAAAAAACACAGCAAGCTTCAAGAGAACACTCAATCTTTTTGAAGTTATCCTTAGTAATGTGAAGTCTTATTTGTAACTAATATGGAGCCTTATATTCTGGAAGACTATCTAAGAAATTGATTCAAAACAGACTTTCATAAAGTTTCTAGACATGATTTCTCCAATACAAGCCTTTTTGTGATGCACTTTGAAATTTAATATGCAATGGAAAAGCTCCTTCCAAGAATATTACCAACAAATCACACATATAAGCTTGTGCTTAAAAACGAACTGCAATAATGCACCAAAAATATAAAGGTTGAAACACATCTCTCAAACTCCCTGAATTATAAAGCAAATGTCATATCTCTCCTTTCACAGCTGCCAGACAGTATATTATGCTTCTAGAAGTCACTGTTCTCTTTAACCTGACTTGTTCCATTGTTGAGTTGTATTTTGATTACTTATACTCTCATTAAAGCCTTGGGATGCCAGGAAAAGATTATTTTAGTAAGCAAGGGCTGAGCCGCTATTGATATTATACAAGGGATCCTTTTACCTCATAGAAGATGTTGAGAGTGCATCATATTGATTTGGAATAAAAAACTATTTTTCCAGTAGTCAATCCATCTTCTCATCTCAGCACTTTTTTAAAAAGTTTTTCTATTTGCTGTTTTGTTTTAAACAAAACAAATTCTATTTCGGCTATGTTGCTTAATTTAGCAAGAAGAAATGGTTTGCAAGCTTTTTTTTTTTTTTNTCAGGTAAAAACAAACAAACACAAATATGGCTGACAGTGAAGTCTGAGCCAAATCTGCCTTTTTAAGTGCTAAAACTTGTGAGAAAAATCTCTTTGCAGCAAAATCCCATATTCATTTTGATTTCATATTCAGACTAACATCTACCGCTAATCCTCAGCTGATGAATTTGACTGATATAAATGGTAACGTAATACGCAAAAGATGAAAATAGAAAGGAGCCTTGAGCACCAGAAAGAATATGTGTGTTAAAAATTCTTCTCATCTTCACCCTAGAAGCTCTTGCAAGCTCATCTGTTCGTCCGTTGTAATGCTATGTAATGATTACACCTTCTCCTTCGGAGCACCTTTCCTAATCATGCATATTTAATTCAACTTTGTGTATATATCCTACAGTTTATATAGTCCTGCTATAAATAGACCTTCTGCATTCTGAATTATCTCCCGCGTTTTCCCTTAGATACAGTTCAACACCGGTATTTAGAACAGATCAACTCTGGATTTGCCAGCAATTCTTCCAGCTTCCATTGTGATACGGCTTGCTCTCCTAAAAGGGGATGTAAGGGAACCTATCATTTCACAATGACATTCTTTCACCGAACTGTTTCGCTACAGAATGAAACTAACTTTAGATAAAGGAGCTGGTTTAAACCTGATTTTATTGTCTGCGTTCCTAAGCATTTTCCCCCTCTGATGGTTTCAAAGGAGTCTTCCCTGTGACTGCCTGCCTTTTATACCAGGCATGAGCCCTTCTTAAATCCTAGTGACTTGCATGGGCTCGCATTTAGCAGGACGATAATGCACGTTCTGTGCTCATATAAGCACACTGGCACCGGTGTGTGCCCTCGGTACGTGCAGAGGAACACACACCCGAGCGGGCTCGGGAGCACCGGCCACCA
>WEIU01013710.1:414972-448569 GCA_013389925.1 Aegithalos caudatus
GCAGGGGACCCTCCCGCCCTGAGGAGGGGGAACACTGACCGGCAGTAAGCCGTCACCAAACTGGTCATGGGACACGGCGAGGTCACGTAAAATATTATGATCGTAAAGTATTTTCCAGGAAATTAGCGGAAATAGATTGGATTACGTTGGCTCCGCTCCTTGAGTATGCGTTATCCTGCTTGCAGACCCAGTACCTCGAGCGCAATCCTCTGACAAGGGGAACATTGTCCTTATCAGCTAACATTGATATCACAAAACTCAGCTAATTGTAAATGTAAAGCAAATAATGTAGATTTTTTTTAGAGTAACTGTTTTGTTTCATATAAAAATACATAGTTTTAACTTCAAAAAATAGTGTGTGCTTCCAAAGCTTCACTGGGAGGGAGGGTAGTTTGTTGAGCACCACCCAGTAGTCATAACAGCCCGCAGCCACAGTAGAAAAGACTGCACACCGTTTTGTGGCACAGCTGATCACAAGCCCAACCCCACCGAAAGTCCTCACTTTCCCTCACCTGACGCTCCAAGGAAGAAAACAGCATTTAGTAACACCCATTGAATCTTTTGGCCGTTCCATTTGTTGAGCAAACAGCTGGGGTATGAGTATGGAAAGTATGGAATCCTGTGAGCACTTGAGCATAGTACGGACTCAGCTTTTTGACATGAGCTGACTTTGTCCAGAAGAAGGCCAGCCAAGAATTCATAATCCAGAGGGAAATTTGTGACAGGCAGCTCTGTCCCAAATGAGGTCAACAACCTTTCATCCTGCCCCAAATCAGGTAAAAATACAGCATGAAGATTCCCAGTAACAAAATGTGGGAAGCATATCAGAAACAAGATGTTCACTATGCTCGCAATATACGTTTCTCTGATTGCTCCAGTATTTCATTTCAGAGACTTCATCCTATTTAGGCTGCTCACCAGTCGCCCACAAAGCTCACGTGGCTTAAGAATTTATTTCAGCTTTTCAGACAGCAACAATTAAGGCATAAAATTCCTTGCCACTTCACCATCATTCTTGTATTTCCCTGTCTGAGGGGTCAGTGTTCAAAGCATCTCACTTCTAAAATGTTAAGCGATTTCACATTGCATGTTTCATCTTCATATTAAGTCTTAGTGCATTCTGTTCTGACTATACTCCAGCATAGCCTGACCTCTGAGCTATTTATTCTATTCAGGCAAATTTTGCACTTTTCCCCCTCAATATCTGATGTATTTATACACTTCAGGAGGTAGCATTTTACCCTACTTCCCTCTCCTCTAGTGACAGATATTCTGCATCTCTCATGCCAAGTTCTTTAAAACTCTTAAAAGAGATTATGGGTTGTTAACTGTTTGGGATTTTTTCTTATCTTTTTCCTTCAAACATTGTTGCTCACCCTGCTGTTAACCATTTGGTCTAGCTCAAAATCTCTTCATTTGAATTTCAGAGAGTTCCTCTGGGGGACCATCACTGGTAGGAGGTTAAGCTTAATTGCACAGTGATCAGTTACCAGTGGAGATCTGGTTGTAGTCTTTGCTGGTAGCTGTGAACTACTCTGAACCCATTCAAGGCCTCAGAGTGCTGTTCTGGTGGCAGCTAAACAAGATCTGAAAACTTACAGCTTTATGTGTTGCTCCTCCAGACCATTTGTAGTGTTTTCAGTCAACTAGCCATTACTGAAATGGCCAATAATCTCTTTGTCTATTGTCTGAATTAGCTCACTAACATCATTGTCACTGTGTTGGTGGTGGTGAAGTAAAAAAAAAAAAACCAAACTGTATGCCGTATGCTACTTCTATTACTAGAAGTGTGTAACCAAACATAATAAAATCCACAAATAGCTCTTGTCTAATATCCCATCCCAGTGCACTAACAGCTCCTAGAAGCAGCTAACATAGAAAAGATGCTAAAAGTGTATTAGTCCTGTAGACAGGAAGAAGTAAAGTGGAAATAAATAAATTCTTGTAAAGAACTTGGAAAAGTGGATTGGCGAGGGGTGGAGGAAACAGCAAAAAGCCATTAAATGTTTGAATAACAAAAGTAATCTCAGGATAACCATTAATACTCCATCAGTTCTGAAAAAAAAAAAAAGGCTTGGTGCAGATGCAGCAGAGAAAAATTACTCAAATATCTTCAGAAATGCATAATACTGTGCAGTTACAGTGTGCCAGGGTACTAGATAAAGACTGTCAAAGCAGATAGAAAAGCATCTTATTAAATACAATCTAGAATTTAATTTGCTCTGTGCTTCCATGTTTTCACTTTAAAGATTCTCAAAGTCTAATAAGATAGAAACTTTTCTTGGAAGAGTAGGAGAGGGATGGAATTTATTCCCCAAACAGACAAGTTTTGCAGGTAAAACAGTGAATCAGGATGGAACTTTTAAATTACATTGGTGTTGCCTTCTCACAGAGAGCAAGAGGCTGATGCACTCTGTTGGGTTCAGCTGGGGTACAGTTAATTTTTTTTGCAGTAGCTGGTGTGGGGCTGTATTTTGGATTTGTGTTGAAAACTGTTGATAACACAGGGATGTTTTTGTTATTGCTGAGCAGGTCTGATATTGCATCAAGGTTTCTCTTCTGCTCCTCATCCCGCCCCTGCAGTGAGGAAGCTGGGGGTGCACAATGAGTTGGGAGGGGACACAGCCAGCATAGCTGGCCCCAACTGACCCCAGGGTTATTCCATAACCTGTGGCATCGTGCTCAGCATATACAGCAGAGGGAAGAAAAAAGGGGAGACCTTTTTGAGTGATGGTGTTTGTCTTCCCAAGTCACCCGACACCTGCCTGTCCATGGGGAGTGAATTAATTCCTTGTATTGCTTTGTCTGTACACATGGCTTTTTCTCTATTTGTTAAACTATCTTTATCTCAGCACATGGGTTTTCTCACTTTTATGATTCTCTCCCCCATCCCACTGGAGCTGGGGAGGGAGCAAGTGGCTCTGCGGGCTCTTGTTGCTGGCTGGGGTTAGACCATGAAATGCACCAAGACACGAGACAGGACTGAGGCCAAGGACTGTTGTTTGAGACAATAAATAGATCTGGTATCACCAAGTGCCAGGTTTTGTCAGAGACCTCTCAAAGAGGAAACCGATATCTCGTTGTTACAGGCAAAAGCCAAAGCATCTTCCTTTTCTTTATGCAGAGTGATCTCTTCAGAAATTTCTTTAAGAGCAAGGAAGGCTTCTAGAGGTCTTTGGTTTGAGAAGCCTATGGAGAATTTGAGATAGAAAAGCCATTCCTGTTCAACTTACACATTCCATGTAAGAAGACAGATGATCAGAATCCCAAGGAATCAGGGTTTAACTCAGCTGTAGCCACTAAATTAAGATTCTGTAACAGAAGGTGATACTTCATGACTGTACATTTTGTTTAGGTAGCTTTGTGTCCCTCCAGTAGTCAGTGTAGCATCTAAACTGAGTGATGTGTTCCCCATATTTTTAAAGCTTGTGATAATAAACACCTCAAAATGTTTTTGAGCACTATTCTTTTATTCACTGTTGTCAGTTGTATTAGCAGATGTATAATTTTCCCCTTCTCAGAGGGGAAGTCTACAGTATCAGATATTCTAAAATAAAGTTAGAAGTTGTCCATCTGTCTTAGTTGCAGGTAAAAGAAAAAGGGAAAAAAGAAAAGACTTTCTTCTTAGCCTATTCGTAAGTGCATAAAAAGTCAATTAAGACAGTCCATAAAATTGAAGAGGAAAGGCTTTAGAAGTCCACTGATAGGTTTTATATTAGGCTAATACCTTAAAGCTTCCATAGCACTTTGCAACAAATCATTTTATTTGGCTTTATGAATACCTCTGGAGCTAGGTATTACAACTTTTTATTATTTGAGATCAAGAACTAAGTACCAGATCCTTGGAAAAGTCAAGCAACATTGTTAGACAATGTTTATAAAAGCAATTAGCCCCAGAGGAGTAAAAGCCTACTTAAAGCAGAAATAAGTGGAGATTTCAGAGTGTTTTGGTGTCTATTTAACTTTAAAGATAACTTGTGTCTTTCATACAAAAATGTAAGATTAGACATAATTGAGAATCAAACTACAAGTGAGTGAGAACACAGCAACCATGTCACCTCTAAAACATCTTTTCAGTGTTCTTTATTTCCACTGGCTTCTCACTGTATTCTAGATAAAATCCAAATGGCTTTTTTCATGTTCACATGGCTACACAGTCCAGTTCCAAGGTACTTGAGAGACCCGGAGTTTAATTCTGCACATTGGATTCAGCAGCCTCAACCACAAGAGCTAAAGGTGCAGATTTTCCAGTATTAGGATAACAGCTCAAGACCATTCAAAATACAGCTTTTCTAAAGTACCCTAGGGCATCACTCCCAAACTTCATCTACACAATGCCATTAAGAAAATACTTGTGGTTACTGTGCAAACAGGTTATACCCTTGTTTCAGAAAGTTCAGTTACACCAAAGAAGTAACCGGCACTGGCTTTGGTACTCCTGGTCTCCAATCCCAGAGCTGAGTTCAGGCCGTAACTGTTGAAGAAGAAAATCAAGGCCTGGAATGCAACTCATTTTTGTAAGTTTGCTAGATGGTGAAGATTGCATAAGCTGTTGTGCTTCATCCAAAAGCTAAAAAAATAATTGAAGCTACATGACTGGTAAGATAGGATAGCAGCTCCACAGAAAAAAAGGAGAGTAAAAAACCTTTTTTTTTTTAGTGCTGCTGTATAAGACCCATCAGAAATGAGTAACAAGGTTCTCTAAAGCCATCTAAATGCAAAGACCAATTGAAAATACACAACTGCCAAGAAAACGGTACATTTCTCAAAATGTTTTGATCTCACCATCACTATTATTTGCTTTGCCTGAGTTCAGATTCAGTTGCTTGCCTCTTCATCCATGAGATAATTCCATCTAAGCATTGGGTCATCATGATAATTGAAGTTACATGAAAAAGTCAACTGAGTGAAGTAAAGCTGATTATTCAAAAAGAAAGGGAAAAAAATTACAGGAGTTTTAAAGCTAGATTACATGAATTTTGCTCATCTCAAAAATGCAGGAAATTATTTTCCTTGAATTCTGCAAGATCAAGTGTGCCACTGATTAAAACTTTGTCTGCTGAAGTGGAAGAGCAGAACACTGATGAGTTTGATTGTCCTGCAAGCAAGATATTTTCAATGAGACAGTTAACAAAATGAAGCCACTATGATAATTTAATTCCTAGTTCAGGCCTTCCAGCAGCTTTTCAACATGAGTAATCTCCATCAGTTCAATACCCCCCAAATTATAAATAACAACCAGTGAATACATGCCATTCAAATGTCAGCAGGCATGAACTTATGAGGTAGTTGATAACTTTTATAGCCTCACCACCAATTAACAATGTAAACAAATTGCTAAAGCCCTGTCAGATTACAATTTCCCCAAAATAACATTCCTGTGATTATGTTTGCGATTATAGTTATGAAATAACTAATCAGAGCTGGGGGGAGAACCCTAGAATAACCCAAATTAGCAGGAATCAAGATGGTTGGCCTGTCATGAGTTACCTCCAAGAACCACCCCCAGCTATCCTGCCAGCTTCTGAGAACACTTGGCTCATTAGCAAAGTACTGAGAGATGAAAAGGGAGTGGACTCAGCATTATTTTATTGGTCACAGTGAAGATGTTGTCTAAGGATGGATGTACAGAAAGGTGTGAGGAGATCTCAATGCTCAGATAATGAAAAAGGCAGGAGGCTAACCTAATTCAGCACATTTTAAAAACTCATTGATACAGCAGTGGCACCTTCCAATCACAAACTGTATTACAGATTCAAACAATATTTAGCTACTCCTTTGGCACTATAGGCTGTATCACGTGGGAAGGAATGTGGAGGAGGGAGGAAGACAGACTCCCAGCCACACGTGGCAGAACTTAGGGAAATTGCATTTAACTGTCTTTTGCACAATCCCAAGAAAAGCTTTGATCAATACAGAATTTTTACACAAGAAATACCACAAAGAGGCAGCAAAGCCTCAGAAATAATTGATAGATATTTCAAAGGGTTTTGACAGAACCCTAAGTTTGGATTTCTTCAGTGACATAATATTCAGCCGATTAAGAAGAACAAACCTTGTTAGGAGAAAACCTAGTCACACATTTGTACCAGAAATGGTTTAGCACCTTGTAAGCCCATGTCCTTTTCTTTACATATTGGCCAAAATCAAGGGAAAGAATAAACTTTTTTTCTCAAAGCAGGTTTTTTAATGTTTAAGTTTTTTAAGTAGTGAGAACAAAGATTTGCTGTTGACTTTGTTCCTCATTTAGGAAGAGGTACTCTGAGTCTAGAAAACCCAGCATTTATAGAGCTGTTTTTATGATCAAATTAGTTTGCTAAAAATAAAAGCAAATTAATTTCTGAGACCTTAATGTACCTAATGAGAGATTTAAACATTAGTCTCATATAAAGCCATTAGACTACAAACATTTGGATCCTTAAATTTTACTTGCAAAAATAATTCCTATTAGAGGCAATTATTTTGTGAAGAGCAAATGTGATTATGAATGAGATCTCAAAGTGAGATTTTCCGATTCACTTTTCCTTCCATGATTCTCCTCCAGAAACAAGCAGGATTTCTGTAGGCTGAAGAGTCAGAACCACCACATTACTGTTCAACCTTGTATTTGACAATGCTTGAGAATGTAGAGAACAGACATTTGAATAGTGTTTGGATTTACATAGCAGCAAGTCCAGCAAGGAGCTTGAGAGCAAAAACACTTTAACACTGGTTTGCTTACAAGGAGAAACTGTTCATTGTCCATAAATTTACAGAATATTAAATGTCAGTTTTCAACCAACAGGGTACATATTGTCAACATCAAGACTGGAACTTTAAATTCTTGCCAATTCTTATATTTGATTTCTCCTCTTGATAAAATTATTTGTTTAAAGTATGTAGAAGTAGCAGTAATTTGAGTTTACTTCCATTACATTGTACAACCAGTAACACATTGGAATAAAGCTGTCAATGCCCTCTTGGACAGCTGCTTAAGAGAAACATGTAATGACTCACGCTGCTTCAAACCTGCTGCTGCTGCTGTACAAATTGTAAGCCTTTCTGTACAAGTTGTAATTCTTTCAGGAAGGTTTCAAAGGGCATTAATTTCTTTAAAAGAACTATACTATCCCTGTCATAGTAAAGGCTTATCAGTTGCTTGTTATTCAACATGCAAAATGAAACAACCTCAAAGATACCATTCTAAGGTTGGAAAGGTCAAATTAAGTCTGCGAGTCTTTAAAGTAGTACATGAATTTTGATAGCAAACACTAGCATCTTTATAAAGCTGAAAAGGTTGATATTTTGAGGTTAAAACTAATATAAGTAGAAGTGGTTTGACTGCACATCTGAATATTTAAATAGACAAAGCATTCAGGAAATACATCCACCAGCAGCCCTTCACTCAATGGAGCCCAGTAAGAGCTGATGCTCTAAGTGTTTATTGTTTATGCTGCTGGAAGTAATGAGGCTGGGAACATTAATGGAATAGGCTCACAAAATAAACACTGAATTCAAATGGAAGAGCAAGAGGCCTACTTTAGCTAAAGGAATAAGACCAACCCAAAATAGCATGGTTTAAAGCCACAAGAAATATTTATTATCAGCATTAAATTGTGCTGGTTTATTTTTCTATACAACAAAACTACTGCATAGCTTTCACAGCTGGAAGAACCACTCAGAGCTGAGATGTACACAAATGAAAATTATTTCATCATCTGTCCAACGTACATTCAGTGTTCCTGAGAAACCACTATATTCGAGTTGAAACTGCAAGATCAAACACCTACAATCAGCAGAACTAGTCTTTTTATCACTTCTACAGGAATGTTACTTTACTGCTGTTACCATATTTAGTTTAATCCCTTGATAGTGGAAGCTTGGATCTCCTTGATGCCAACCACTTATCTCAAATGCATCAGTGCCAATTAAGAAGCAGCTCAAGCTTGTCATTTGTGAAAGGAAAAGTGAAGAGAGGGGCAAATGCTCTCATAACGGTTTCATTCTGGTTTTAAAGCTGCCTGTTTTAAGCTTAAAAATATGAGACATTTGTATTATTGGGAACCAAAGCCCAATTCTAGAACAGTTCCAGGAAGCATACATACCCCAAAACAAAGCTATCAGTGTCAGAGGTACTAGTGGAAAAATTAACTAGGCTGACCAAGTAGATAATTTTTCCCTCTGCTTCACATAAATCTAATGTCACATACATAGTCATGAAGTTAAATTTAGGTCAATAAACTACCAGAGTAAGTTAAATAATTTTGAAAGGTCAACAAACTACCAGAGTAAGATTATACTTCTAATAGTAAAATATGTTTATTATTAAAACCCTCAGCTGTTCTAAAACCAAGATAAATGTCTAATCTTCACAAACTAGTTAGTGAATAAACTTGTGTACTTCAGAATATAAGTCTGCTCTCTACTGTCATGGTGTGTTATGGCTTTTTATTGCTATACATTATCAGAAATGAACTAGAGCAATCTGATTACAAATTAATAATGGTATCTGGACTGGATGGAAAAAACTCTGCCTTTTGACTTTTGCTACGGGATCTTGTCAAATGAAACCACTATAGTGAAAGCTAATGTCAGCATTTTTGCTTTAAACTGCATTTTTTATGTCAAATGATGAGCAGTTTCCAGTATACACTGTGTAGCAATGAAGGCTGCAAAGTTACACATCACAAACCAATACTGTGTCACAAGCCCTGATCCAAATAGGGAAGTGGTGATCAGACAAAACTGACCAAAGTGATACAGAACATACCAACCCAGGCTGGCCCATGCCAGCTGCTCTTTACCTTCCATGAATGGGCACAGGTACAAAGAATGAAGGCATTCCTGTAAACCCTAAAGGAATGTCAGCATCTGTCTGCAGCAGTGCAGTACAAACAGATCTCCCAAAAGCAAGAGCTCAGTGGCTTTTATGATATCAGAAAACAGCAAAGCCTGGAGTCACCATTTATTCTATTCCCTGACAAAAATCCTAGTGCTAAACACAGTATTAACTGGTCACTTCTTTGTATCTCCATAATGAAGATATGTGCCACGTATATTTAGCCATTAGTAACTACTTCTGTGTCTAACAAACCTAAATACAGTTATTACCTCACACTGATAGTAGCCCTTTACTGCTCTGAGGTATTACACAGCAGCACAATTAAGACGGAAGACTTGCTCTTTTCAAAAAATATACTCCTTTCACTTAGTACTGTTTTCCTGTCATCTAATCCATATTCTGTATTTTCCTAAGTCCCACACTATAAACAGTTTATTATATACAAACCAAATATTTTCAAAAAACATCAGAATGTCTCTGAAAACAAGGTCACTCTAAGTAAACAACACAACACTTTGCCTTTGAGATTGTTCCAAAGCAGATAACCAGTTAATCCTAAGGAGCAGCTCCTTTCTACTCCAGAACACACATACCCTTGGCTTGCAGTCTGAAAACTCTAAAGTGGCTTCAGTAAGGCAGGGAACACAGCAGAACAGCAAATGCTGCAGCTGCTGGGGGCAGCTCTGTACTTTATTTGGGAATCCTTACTCCACAGACCAACAGAAAGAGCCCCAGTGTCTTGTAGTCTGTTGTGGCTTTTCACAGAACAAAACAGAAACTGACAATTTGACACCAGCAAACTCTTGATTTCCAATTTTTCCCCTTATTTACTGCATTCTGCATAAGTAAGTATAAGCAGACAGAGCTCAGAGTATTTTTAACATATTCAAGAGGAAGGCAGTAACCTCCCTACACTAATAGAGGAATCTAATTCCTCTGCCTCCTTCTTGGTCTCCTTTTGTTTCTCCTTTTTGTGCCAAAAAAGGCAATCTTTTTTGACATTTTTCCCACCAGAAAAAAGGAACACGGTTTTACCCTTTCAGCACTGAACTTACAAGAACCCAGAGCTACTCTCAAACCCAAGTTTTTCCGCATGCATCTGATGTACCCCTGACAGCAGTAGCTAAAGTGGCTCCTGATAGTCCCTGTAAAGTCAGGAAACATCTTACTTCAAGAAGCCCTGCTGTCCCTGTCATTACTCCTTCAGAGATAGTGACTCCTTCGACACCTGACTCCCCTCCCACTGCTATTTGGCTCTAAAAATTACATCAAAAGTGAGATTTGCAGTAACTAAGGTATCCACAGTGATTTAAGTGCATCTGTGTTTCTGCCCTGAATCCCTGAATGGCCTCAGCTGAGATCAGTACTGGGCAGAGAACAGACTGCACAATGCCACTCTGACCCCAGGACCATTCTCCACTACTCAATCCGTAGCAAAGAAATAATTCCATACACAGAACGCAGAATCTTCTGTAAGAAAAGGCTTTAGCCCTAAACTCCAGTATTGCAAGCGCTTTGTCAATNGGAGGGTGTCAGGAATACACAAGTGTCATGCAAGTATCAAATGCAGTAGGTTTCCCAAGTATCAAGGCTTCCACATCTTCCTAAAGCACTATCCCACAGATTCCATCAGCATCCCAGCAGGAAAGTTGTTTCCCACTGCTCACAGGAGGGGTGGGGGCACCCGGCCTGCTCTGTCCCCAGTGACAGCAGGGACACCACCAGCCTTCCAATTAAGCCCAGGTGTCACCAGCTTAATTGGAAGGTGGCAGGGTTGCACAGCTGTCCGAGGACATGAGTTTGGCCAGTACTATTTGCATTCCTGGTAGCAAAGGCAGAGTGAAAGAGCTGGTCAGCTGTCACAGCCCAAGCTGAGCTTGTATGACAATTCAAGGGAAAAGAAAACCACCAAAAACAAGGCAAAGTCTTTCCTGTGTCAAGTTCCACTCACAGCCATAGCCATCTGCTCCCCCATCCCCAAGGACCTAAGCTACAACAGCTGATGCCAGCTGGTTCTGGGGTCCCTAAGGTGTTTCATGTGGAGAACTGTCTGTGGCCCATGCCAGACCTAGGGAAAGTCATGCTGAGGTGGTTCTACACTGTTCAGCTAAAGGATGCACACAAATACTAAAACAATTCTTACCAGTTTTCAGCATTGCACAAAGCAGCCCCCCGTGCTCACCACACAGAGGATAAGCAAGTCATCAGGAAACCCCACATATCCAGCCCGAGTCATCCTAGAGCAGCCATTTGCAAAACCAGTATTTGCATGTTCGGGAAGGCTAGTTTGAAATCCAGTTGCTTACTAAGTTCAGAATCCCTGTTTTATTTAAAGCCTCTTCTAACCGCAGTCAGGAAACAATCCAGTCTGACATTTTATGCAGAGTGAAGCTCTTTCCTTCCTTCTGAAAATGGTTTGGTAGGGTAGGAAAAGTCCAGACTCATCTCACGCTCCCTCTCACTTAGCAAACCCGAGACAGACTCCCAAGTGCTATTGCATATTATAAATCCACTCAAATGTTAATCTTCTGACATTTTTATCTTCACTATTACTATTTTAGTTGCTAACAAAGTTTTCAAAACTTCTCTACTCCCCACCATGTAAGTAGCAATTAAAAAAAAAAATGGAACTGGAAGAAAATCCTCAAATTATTCCAAGTAATTTTATAGCCCACTGCTATGATTTAAATAGGAAAGGATACCCCAAACATCAATGCTTAAAATTAGTCTGAGGTTAGTTACCAGCTCTGCAAACGTAACCTATTTTTGCTTCAGCCTTACAGCATGACAGCAGCACAGCTCTCTTCCTAAGGGAACCAGTTTCAGCAAGAGCTGATCCAGATACTCTTTACCAAAAGGACCAAAGCTCAGTGTATTCTGGGGGAGGGAAAAACAGAAATCTGATCAAACACATTAAACCACCGAATGGCTTGGGTTCAACCAGACCTTAAAGATCATCTAGTTCCAACCCTCCTGCCATGGGCAAGGACACCTTCCACTAGACCAGGCTGCTCAAAGCCTCATCCCACTTGACTTGGAACTCTCTAGGGATTGGACACCCACAACTTCCCTGGACAATCTGTTGCAGTGCCTCACCACCCCCATAGTGACAAATTTCTTCCTTATGTCCAATCTCAATCTACCCTCTACCCCTACCAGAGTAAAAACATTTCCCCTCGTCCTGTCACTAGTAAAAGTTTTTAGCACAGGCCCTGGTAAAAAATCCTCACTCATTCTTCTAAAACCTCTTATGGTATTTAAGGCCACAGTAAGGTCTCCTCTTTTCTTTTTTCCAGGCTGAACAATACCAACTTTGTCAGCCTGTCCTAAGAGAGGTGCTCCAGGCCTGTGATCAAATTTTACTATCAATTCCTCACGGGATTATGCTGTCAAGTCATATTTCACAAAAAATCACTACATAATTAAATGGTGCAATGTGATTTGATCTACAGTGTCCTTTATGCTATTGTTTGTGTTGATCCTAAACAGCATCTGATCATTGCCCAGCAGGGCAATTTCTACCTGGCCACACACATCACTTTATAGGACACACTACTACAATTCTGGGAAATATTTAGGGCTATGTTGGAAGAAAGCATTCTCCTAACACATCTGCATGCATTTTGAGTTTTCTTAACTAATTTTAACAAGTTTGCAAGGGATCAACATTGTATGCATCATATTATATCATCATTGTGCTGCTTAAACATCTGTACTTTTAATATTAAAATATTAAACTACTGCCATGTCAAACAGCAGTTTAATTGGAGATTAAATGGGCTTCTCATATTTCAATCAAAACAATAGAAATACTGACATACTGTGGCACAAAATTAGTATAAATAGACTTTATTGAAGTCAGTACCCTTGTACTGAAGCCGAAGATTGTGTCTACAGAAGCACAAGTTGTAACATTTCACAACTTCTAAAAGGAATGTCAACAATTACAACGATCATGCATACCATGGTCGATAATCACATTTTAGAAGCATTTTCAACCATTTCTAAAGAAATGCTTATAACATTGTTATATATAGAACTACTTTCAATAAACTGCAAAACATTGATTAGCTTTTCCAGTATGAGCTACAGTGTCAACACAAAAGGGAGGCATAAATGTTTAATTTATGAAATCAGAATGGAATATTTACTGTAAAGAAAAATTAAAAAGCTTTCAAATAAAGGCCATTATTGAACCAAAGTGAAGAGCACAACTTGAACTTTGAATCCTTTCCTCTCTTAAAGCTGTCCTCTGAATAACTTCAGTTCAAAGCATAAATTCAGTACTGTGAGTATTCCTTGGACTGAAGTTTGGCAATGATGCGATCCAACTGTCTCTTTGCTTCGCACTGTGGAAAATTGCTCATGTCATAATATTGAGGGGCAATTTTCACCAGCCTGTCAAAAAAGGAAAAGCTTGTTACTGATACTCAAACTTTAAGATGCATCTTACAGAAATTCTACAACTGAAGGAAACAAAGGTTATCCACTGTTTTCAGCTCATTCTGCAATTCCAAGACTAACTGAAACTTACACACATGCACACACATTTAAAATGGCAGTGCAATCTTGACCAAGTGTCCAAGTTGAAAGCAAAAATCATACACATGAATCTCATGAGATGCTCCTGTCTGACCACATAGTGCCCCTTAGAGACTCTTGCTGCTGGTTCAGTACCTGCCAGGGTAACCCACACTGCCAGAGCCTCTGCTAAGTGTCAGTGTCCATCAGCCACAGGAGTCTATGCAAACATCCACTTGTGTCAGAGTATGGTTCAGCCTTAGCTGTTTTAAACTTAAAACAGCCACAGGCCGTAAGATCCTGCTTTAGGTTAGACAGTTTTCTCTGCTTGTCTGCAGAGATTTGGGCTTCTAATTTCCTTGATATACTTAGTTGATGATAAATATCATGACATGCCAAGCTGTACCACTTTTATCACCTCTTTCCTTAGAATTTCACGAAAGCATGAAATGCTGTTCAGGGTCTTCTGAAAAATCAGAAGAAGTCCTAGATCTTGAGAACAGAAGGTCTGATACTGAGGTACTGGTATCTCCTAACTCAGGTATGCAAGTGAGTGCTAGTACATACCACCAAACCTCACAACTCCAAGCAGCTCCACGCTTACTGAAGTAACTGGTTCCATGCCAAGCTGTGCACTGCACACAGAATCCAGGCATCAGAGGTCTAAACACAAAACCCACAAACAGGCACAAGTACCCACAAAGAAAACCTTTAGTCATCTATAAGACCTCATGTCCATACCATTGTTAATTCCTCAAACCATTTTTGTAAAACTAGCTTCAGGAAAAGTGAAAAGAATTACCTCAACTTTAAAAAAGGGGAAAAAACCCCCCTAGAACTCTAGAGTAGATCATGACTGTTGCAAGACTCTGGCTTACCATTCTGGCTTGATGTCTGTACATGTCCGGATGTAATTCTTCGTTGTAAGGACAAACTCATTATACAGCACCCACTCTGGTTTGTGATCAAGAACAGTGGAGGGATGCAACTGCACCACCTGGTTATCTTTCACTGTTAAGTAATGCCCTGTTCGCTCCAAATGTGCCACCTAAATAAAAAGACATTTTCTTCATTAACACAGGAAATTTGTAAATGAAGCAATTTCAAGCTGACAGTTAAGTGTTCTATACAAAACATACTAACCCAACTTTCAAACCTCATCTAAATTTGGCACATTACTTGACCACTTCAAATATTCATGGTTTTTTATAGACACAATCAAGATGCCAGATGTTTTTGCTAACTACCATGGTATGTGTATATTCTAATATACAATTCAAGCAACATACAAAAATAATTATCACCCAAAGAGAATAATCATTATTAAAACAGCAGCACTGCAAACACAAAGTACTGGAAGAAAATATATACTGGACAGGTTTGCAACATCACACAAAAGTCAGCTGTGGTCTACTACAGACATCTGCTTCAAGCATTTAATTTGCAGTAGCCACTGTGGGACCAGTAAGCCACAATGTTATCCTTTTATGAGAGAGGTCTCACTACAGCATGAGTTTCAGAGCTGGAAAATGTAGGTTCAGCGACACACTTGTGCTGTGACCTTGGTGAAAATCAATTAACCTCCCTCTGACTAAGCTTCTTGCTCTATGAAAGGGAATAGTGCCTGCCTTGCCAAGATGCTCCGATACCTAGCTCATTAAGATTTGGTAAAGCAGACAGTTATCCTTAGAATGATATCCTCTGTACGAACAGCTAATCTAACAGAACAAATAACTAAAATTTACCCTTTAATACCAGTAATGGAAAATAACCTCATTTATATATATATATATATATCTACACACACGGAGTAAAAAATATTAAGTAGGTTGTGCAATGGCTGAAAGACATCCAAAATACATTTTTAGTAAGATCATTAGCTGTTTAATATAGACTGTATACTTGTTTCCTTGAATTCCTAGGTATATTTCACCCTATTTTTGCCAAGTCAAGAGCAAATTCCACCTATTAGATTAAAACCTCAGGCCTTCTAAAGCAATAGCTACCCCAAGTTTTAAGCCAGAATATCTCTTTACTAAGAAATTATTTACTTGGAGTGTGCTTCTCTTTAAAACATTATGACATTAATATCCACAACATGTTTTACGAGTAGAACAAAGTATTTCAATAGTCTGCAAATTTTCTCACACAAGATTTGAGAGGTAACAATTTCAAGTATGGGAAACCAGAAGATGTTCCTTTAAATGGAGATCAACAGCACACTCTCTGCAATGATTTAGGCCTAATTTTGTTCAACTCGATACAACATCAGTAGTATTACATAGCAGTATAGGTGCAAACCAGACGAGACACTTGTCTATCACATGTCTAGCACAAACACAGCACACCTTGCTCTGGGATTATGGTTTTTTCAAAGGAAGTTTTGTTTAAAAACCAATTTCATTTTTCAGATCAAAAGTACACATGCATACAGAAGTATTTGTTTTACCTCTTCTAGTTCTTCCTAGAAAAGGACAGAACAACACATTAAATAGGTTTCATTCTAGAAAAGTGTGCTGTTAAATTCAATGCAATTTACCTTTAACACCTCAGTCTCACTCATGTATTAAAACAGTAAAGTCTTATACTCTACCTTTCTCAAATACCATTTCCTTTTCCATGTAATTTGTAATGGTAGAGTTGTGTTTCTTACTGACTTTGTATAAATTCTGAAGGATACTCAAAAGAATAAATGCTACAGAAACATACAGTTAAGGTCTTAATTTCCAGGGAAGGACAAGAATTGGAATAACCCCAATTACAAAGAAAATGTTTCCTCAAACCATTGATATTGGGGACAATCAACCTTTAGCTGGTTACATACTTTTGTGACTGGTTTCAGTCCTGAGGTAACAGTGATCTGCAGTATTTGTCCTCTTTAGATGTTTCTACAGAGTGTGCTTGTTGGCACACACCTTGGTAAAGAATTTCAGGGTCAGTCATGGGAACTCTAGAGAGAAATACACAGTGAGGCTATGGCTCCAGAGCAAGCCACGGTGATCTCCCAGCTGCTGCATTTTCCTGCTCATTCCTGGTCTGCACTATTCCAGCACAGCTGACCGAGCCCATTCTTGCTTCTACTCTCTAAGTGGCCTGCCAGGTCACTGAGATGAAAGAATTTAGAATGGGCTCAGGCAGGCACCAAGGTTGACATAAGGGAGCAAACAAGGACAAACAGGAGGCAGCTTAATCACACCCCTGAAACCCTGGCTTGCAAGCAATACCAGTGCCTGAAAATACAGGGGTGGTTGGATCAGGTGTCCTCCAGAGAGCCCTTTCACCTCAACCATTCTGTGATGTTTTTTGGAGTGTAGACAGCATGAGCTTCTGCAGAAACTACAGGATTGTATAAAGTATGTCCAAGAAATGGGGTCATTTTTTGAGGAGTAGTGGTACCAAGGAATATACTACAGAACATACCTGAACCCTGAGATTGCCAAAGAATTAGGCTGAACATGACTCTAGAAGAATGAGCAAGTGCCAAGCCAGCCCATGTATCTCTGCAATAGATTACTCTGCAGCCCCAGAAAGCCCACATGGCTAATGATTTAGAGACAATTATAATAATATTTTTATGAACATAAAACATAAACATTTTATGAACATAACAAACCCAAATGGACACAGTGGCACATACCACCAGAAGAAAATGTTTCACTTCAATTTCTCATCACAATTTTACCTCTAAGAATTACACACCCTCGTCTAAAATTTTAAGTATGCTTGTGCTTATTTATTAGCTATCATGTCACTGAATCTAGAGGGTGAAGTTAAGGGTATTCAAACAAATATTAACAACTAAACCCAAATGCACTTGCAAGGTCAAAAGCAGGAACAGTATCACAAGATTCAGCCCTCTTAGATTTAACGCTATACATTGTGGCACAGTAGTCTTGACAGACAGTTTAGAGAAATGACTGGTCATTGTTCTTTCTGACAAAAGAAGGCTAAGCATGCACCCTGGCATGGAACCCTGGCAGTTGCCTGAATTTCCAAAATTTCTGCTTGCAGCACACGCAAGAATGTTTCTGAATCTATTAACAAGTTTTATGCCGTCTTCTGCATTTTTAAAGAGCAAAATGAATACTATTAAATGCACCAGTGACCACCTTTGTGTCACAGGTTTATTTTATTACCATTCTATTATTGTAGGAGCTTGATTATGTAAAGACTTCAAAATATACATAATTCCATACAAGAAATAAGCAGCAAAGACTGAGTAGCATCAAGAATGAGATTTTAATTAGAAGGCAAATCATCTGACATCTTACTTCCTGTACAGTATTGGTCATTTAAGTCAATCCTCTGTAGTGACTGTGACATATATATAGCCTGTGTTTTGACTAAGTCACACCTCCCAAGAAAGATTTCAGGCCTGATCTGTACACCTTTCTAGCCAAGAGGGCCAATGACACCCTGGGGTACATTAGGAAGAGCATTGCCTGCAGGATGAGGGAGGCGATCCTGGCTCCTCTACTCAGCCCTAGGGAGGTGCATGGGGAGTCTTCACACCTGGGCTCCTCAGTACAGGGGACATGGAGTTCTGGAGCAGGTCCACAGAAGGGAGTGCCTTTCACTATCTGAAGGGAGGGTGGCAGGAGGAAGGAGCCAGGCTCTTCTTTTCTGTGGTGCCAAGCAATAGGACAAGAAGCAACTGACCAAAATGGATTGAAGTTCCATTTGAACATGAAGAACTTCTTTACTGTGCAATGACAGAGCACTGGAAGAGACTGCCCAGTTTGTAGTTTCCATCACTGGAGATATTCCAGAACTGTCTGAACACAATCCTGTGCCATGTTCTCTAGGATTACTCTGTTTGAGCAGGGAGGTTGGACCAGATAATCCAACTGTGGTCCCCTCCAAACTGACCCTTTCTTTGATTTGAAAACCCAAAGGGCTTGCTTCCACCTTTGAATTCTGATTTAGATTTTCAGTTCTTGTTCTGTCTTCAATACCAGATTGAAAATACAATGATAAAAACCTAGGTTGCTTTTGACAACTGATAATAAACAAACTCACTAAGAGGAAGATGACCCATCCTTAAGATATTGTCATTTGCTTGCCTTTTCCAGTTAGTTTCCTTAGCTTACTTCCTGTAGTGCAGTGATATTTTTTTGTTTAGTCTTAACCACAGTTACTTCAGCTAATATTTACATTTAGAAGATTCTAAGCTTAGTTTTCAATGGGTATCAGGGATAAGCCTCCGTTAAGGGGTTACCTATTCTTGTGACTTACTTTGATCCCCAGCTAACACTAAGCTACAGTATTTATCCTATTTAGATTTTTCTATAAAGTATGCTTAGTTACTTAACAGAAGTAGGAGAAATAATCTATATTTAGTTCTGGTACTTTACTACCAACTTACAAATATATTACAGTTGTACAATATGCCAATTCCTCTCTCTTTCTAAGACAGGCTATGTTCAGAACAAAATAACTGAGAAATCAGTACTTCTCTTTTTGCAAAGATCACTCTTGCTGTATTTTACATACCCTTTGCATATTCTTAAGTGCGATACAGAAAGTTACTTCTACAAGTTTTGCAGTACAAGAACTAGAAGAAATCTGAGACACAGCAGAAAAAATTTTAAGACATTTAACTTCTTGTGAATATCTATCTTTCCAGAAGTTTTACTATACACAGAACTGTTGACAGTTTTAAATTATTTCACTTTTCACTTTGCTTGTCTATGGCAGATTTACTGGAATTCAAATTTGCATTTAAATATGAAGGGTAAAGAGATGACTCATCACCAGCAGAAATTCCACATTTATCTGTCTCTGACACATAACTGAAGGCAGGTAAAGGCAGAGTACTCAGTACTGATTACATAACTAGTACTATCGTCAGTACAAGACTACTGTCTGACCATAGGTGTTGATTGGTACAGAAAGATCTACAGTGAAATTTTATGACTGGCTTTATTACAGTAGGCAATTACCAAAGTATAAACAATGCAGTAAATGAGAAGTATTTCAAGACAATGGCTGCTACAGCTTTTTCCACTTCACACTGCCTTTTGCAATTTACAAAGTTTGAGGAATAAACTTCTGCCATGTGTTGTCCACAGACCTCAGTACTTTACATGCAGAAGCTATCTACCGTACATGCACACATTTCACAAGTGCCCACACTTGGAATTCCACACATGTTCTAAGAGGACAAAGGATGATGTATGCACTTCATTACTAAGGTTTTCTGAATAAGAGCCCCCAAATGGTACAGCCTGAATATTAGCTTGGAGAGGGTATAATGTCTATACAGACTAAAATTTTAAGTACTTCAGCTGCTGGTAAATAACATTTGAGTATTTAAAATTTTTCTACTGACAGTCTTAAAGAAATGTTGAATTCATCATAGAAGGTGCAGAGTCAAGGTCATATAGGTACTACACTATCATGGAGGTTTAAAGAGTTGAAGAAACTCAAACTAAAATAGACTGAAACACTTTGAAGCAGAAGAGTAACAGCTGAAATGGCTTCCACTCCAAATAGTTTCAACAGGTCTGCTATCGCTCTCTCTTGATATACCCCAAAAATTCAATTAGGCATTTTGGCTGACAGAGGCAGTAAACAACCTACTGACCATGGAAGCCTAAGGAGACTTCCAGACAGGCTTTAATTTTCATCTGCATGAGCCTACTTACTGCTCTCTTCACAGCAAAATACTAACTGAGGTCTGTAACTCCTAAGACACAGAGACCAAAAACCCTACTTGCACCAACACTGGTGCAGCTCCCTATGCACGGGAATAGGTGTTTTCTAACAGGAAAACATCAATCAGAGGAAGAGTTTCACTCTGAGTAACATAAAAAGGAGAGCACATTAACTTCCAAATACGTGGCCTTCCCACGGGTCCAATTAAGTGAAAGAAGGCAACAATGCCAAACAAAAGTGCAGCTGTGGCACTCACACTTGCCTGGGGCCCAAAATGGAATGCTGGGCAGAACTGTTCTTTGTCTTTCAAAACATTTACAGAATTAAAGGTGTAGGTGGGAATGTGTTCTAAAGTATTTGCCAAGAAATATGCAGAAAACATATCCTAAATTCAAGGGCTGAACACAGTTACAGCCTGCTTGTCTGAAAGGTTACAGCAAGTAAGGCTTCAGAATCATTTAATTATTTAAAAACAGCCCATAGCCTTAATCTCCCATTTGCATTACAGTGAAATGCAGTTGCTGACATTGATAAATTTCTGTATTCTGAAAACCCAGGAACATGCTTCTGCTGCAGACTGGCTGGCTGAGCCCTGGACACAGCACTTGGCAGGGGCAGTTTAAGGACAGGGTGCCCAAGTCTGTGCCCCAGTTCGGGCACATAAAAGAGCAATGTTTGTCAGGCCCGTGCCATCTTCACCTGCACAGCACTGACCAATTGGCAAGTGTTTGTGTTTAAACACCTCAAGAGTGCACCCCAAGGGAAAAATGAGTAAATGCCATGGGCACTGGTCAGCCTCAAAGTTAAGAACATTGTGCTCTCCAGAAGTAAGGTATTAGGCTGTAGCAGAGATGTTGCAGAGATGTGTCAAATGCTTTTTTTTGCTATGAAAAGAATTATCCTAACAGTCTAGAGTCTATGAGGATGAAGATTCACAGTTTGTATCTGCAAGAGCCAGCAAAGAAACTCTAGCCATCATAAGGATGAATGCTGAAGAGAAAAAACACAGTAGGATGGGACTAAGGAGGAAAAAAACCCCACCAAACCAAAACCAAACAAAAAAATAACAAACAAAATCCTAAGCAGCTTGCATTTCAGCTTGGGGTATGCTTAACCTGAAATGCAAAGCATGCAGACAGCAGCACTGGAGACTGGCTTCCACAGCATCCTGGCTCAATGCATTTCAAACAGCATACATCTTGATATTACAGAGGTGCTCCAGTACTCCAGTATCTGACTCTTGTAATTAAAAAGTGAAATATAAACATGGAGAAATACACAAAACAAAATACTCATTTTCTGTAAAGATCACATATTTTTCATATGTATATACCGCTATACTTCCCTTTTTGGTATCAGATTGCAAATAACTAGCATGACTGCCTACAACTTTTTTTCCATTTGACTAAAGAATGCGCTACTTGAATTATCACCTAGCAACCTGACAAAGACTACATGGCAGTACAGTTAGCCACATGTAATTTAAGTAACATTTATTAAGCTTTAATAAACACATACCTGCATGAAATACCCAGTAACTAATGCCTTTCTTATGTTGATGTAATAATCTCGGCTGGTAAAATCTGTGCTTCTACGAGGCAAATTAAATCTATCCATGATTCGTGACAGCTGTTGGCGTACATTGTCTGCAGACATCAGGGACCTGTAGTTAATGAAGTTGTCATAACACCACTGAACCGACTCATGATCTGCAACATTAGAAAACATGAATCAAAATTAGAACAAGTAAATAAAACAGCAACTAACTGATTCATCAGTTAGATGAACCAGAAAAAAATAGCCATAAACTTTTATAAATGGTAACATCTCTTGGCTTATTAAGTTGGTTTCTTGCACTAGGTAACTTCCCAAAACTTTTCTAGAATTCAGCAAACATGTGGTCAGTACAGAAGAAATGCTGGGTTTTTTTCCCCTCACAGTACAACACACAACCACTGTTCTACTGTTTTACTGAAATACCACACCACTAAATTTTGGACACCTCAAAAATCCCATTCTGCAACTAGAAAAACCTCATCTTCCAAACCTGATGTAAAATGTAATGTGATGTCAGGAACACTGCACAGCCTTTAAGTGCAGCATGCAGTGAAGGTTCAAGACAACTGTACATCACTATCACTGTATTTGAGAAATGAAACCCTGCTTAAATTAAGCACTCGAGTAACAGCTAAGAGCTATCGAGACAGTCTAAGTGTGACACACCTCACAGCAGTTTAAGTAAACGTGACTGGTAAAATACAGCCAATCTAACAGAACTTGGTACTCTAATTATTCCTACTGCTGATAGCTCTGAGAAATCTGATGAAAAAGCAAGCCTCAGACATTGTCAGTATACATACCTGCATGTTTCACATCAAGAAACCCAGTTCTCCCTAGCAATTCTCTGACTTAGCAAGTAATGCTCTTCTAATCTTTGTCAGTTTAATAATCCAACAATCCTCCAAGAATTAAAACTTAAGCTAACTCTCGGAAAGAGACTCTTCTTAATTTGCACTGAAAAGAATGAAGGTTATGGAAGTCAAGGGAAGTCCAAGCTCTTTCTTGTGCTTTACCTTACAGAATATTTTAAATGAAGTATGAATGAGGCTGTTGTACAGTTGTGATTCTCCTGCACAGTACCACAGCATACTATTTTCTGAGCCAACTGAACTAGGCATCATCAACAGCCCATGGATGTTTTATATTGTTCTAGATACAAACAATCGTAGCATTTTGTCTTCTAACCCAGAAGTCAATTCACAGTTTCACAAGATGATTCCTAAAATAATTCCATCCCTCAATAACATGAGTATTAAAGCAATGGTTTCCAGAAACATACACAAATTGTCTGCCAGACATTCTGGATCCTGTTAACAAAAAAGCTAACAGGAAAAAAGCAAGCAACAAGTGCCTTATTTACAAATGTTTAATAGAAGCCTCTCAGCTATTGTTTGCATTGAAAACTGAATATTTGTTTGTACTTTTGCACTAATTTTGTATTGTCACATAATGACAGCGTTAGAAGGTTTCAATACAAAATTTCTAAATCAAACCTCTAACAGAAAGGGGCATTAAGCTTCATTTCTTTTTATTGAGGGTAAGACTGCTAGTTTTTTGTTTGCTAACAGGGAAGTATAACTAGAACACCTAAGTTTACATGGCTGGCAGTTTATAGCAATCTCTTTATTTGCCACCAATATAAGTCACTGTTAAACATGTGTATCACACAGTTCTATGTTACTTCTTGTTGATGCATCATCCATCCCATCCCTTTGCCTCTCAATCTATTTCAAAGCCTTATTACAGAATTCCTTACCATATTAAGAAGTTAGGATTAAAAAGGTTTTTGTTCTAGGAACATATCCTTCTCCTATAATTCACAGCTTTTTTCTGCACTGCTCTCCCTGAAAAATCACTAAGCAATTATGCATATTTTTTTATAATTATTTTAAAATAAACTTCCAATATTTCTTAATTAGAGGAACACTTGCTTCCTTCTGTCCCAGGTTACTCAGCATTGATTTAAAATCCTTGCTAGTCTGCATGCTCATCAGTTTATTAGGAGACTGTTTGGGTAGTTTTTTGGTTTTGTTTGACCCCCAAAGGAAAGTAGCACTTAAACAACAAAACCCAAGCCTTTCAAGTGTCCTTGGAACCCAGAAATGGAAGTTGGCAGCACAAAGCCTAACAAATAATTTTACTAGAATAGACAAATACTTACTTTGCTTGAAAGCATGGTAGACATTCAGCAGCGTCAAATGATCTCCATCTATGTGGGCAAACCTCATCTTGGCTTCATCTGCTGCTTTCTTTGCTTCCGTGGGGCGAACAAAACACTGTGGGACTAAACAAGGTTGGTATGGGCCCAACACAAACGCCCATATCGATGAGTCACGCATTCACAGATAGAGGAACAAGGCCTAGCTAGGTCAGTTCACAGAGCATAGGGCAGGGCAGGATGGCCTCCAACTGCATCTTGGACTGTTTACTACCTTGATTTGGTACATCAACACCTAACCACATCTGTAAGACAAGAGGGTTTCAAAGCTACAGAGTACCTGATTATTTTAATAGAATTATATGTACGCATCAAAATCTCTAGTCTGAAGGCCATCAAGATTACCTACACAGACTGGAAGGCTAAACAGATCTTAGTTCAAATCCAGTGCTGATAGCTCTACCAGGAGCTAGTACCCCATGGAATGAAACCTGAATTGCAGATTTGCTTCTTCAGAAAGCCCTTACAGACAAAGTAAATGGTTCTGGATCTGTAGTGTACTAGCACAGTCTAAACCAACTTGAGGTTTGATTATTGCAAGTCTGTTACTAGAAAGAACACACCAGTCAAGTCTCTTCCCACATGGTATTGCTATCAGCACTGGTATACAGAAATATGTGAATGAAGGTATTATTAGGTCTAAAGACTATGATGGTAGCGGTAGTGGTGGAAGGTTAAACCGTCCTTTGGCACACTACTTCAAATAAAAATATATATATCAAAAATTGCAACATGATGAGATTTTGCTATCATTATATTCTCTTACATACGTCTGATTCATCTCACTTCATCCAAAAATCGTGCTTTACCATTTCTTTTCCAGATACAAACTAGAAAAGACCATAAATACTGTATTTATTTCCTGTATTGCAGGAAATTCATGGTCTGTCAACATTCTAGTATGCTGTAAGATGGATATCAATCCACAAGATCCTGAAAGTAGTTCTAAGATACCTGCTGCAGCAGGGAGGTTTCACATACTGTGATTCCTTCCAATTTTACCCATTTTGTGATTTATTTTAGAGATCTATATCAAAAAATAAATCAGTTTGGTTTTAAGTAGGTGTAATTTTTAAGAGGTTATATTTCAATAAAATTAATCCTTAAATACTAAAATTCTTTCATCTTTTTCCAGCTGCTTGGGACTACATTGGTTTTCTCATTAACTGAAGCCCTGCAATCACATGAGAACACCTTTTTGCATATGACGTATCCCTATCAAATGAGGAGGGCTTTTTTGTAGTGTTATGTAGTTTTTCTTTATTCTTAAATTTGCATAAAAGCCCCAAAGCACTAGATATTGTGAGCTGAATACCAGATGCAACTTGAGAAAAAAAAATCACACTGTAACAGTGAATCATGGTATCAAATCAACAAAGACCAATGCATTAAAGGAAATGGAAATGCAGGTGTGAAATAAACACCCTGTATAATGGGTCCTGCATTTGAAAAAAGAGATAACATCAAGTGTATTTTAATTTCTAACTCACACTAATAAAAGCAAAATTCAGATTATTTTATCACTGTGTTAACTCAGTATTTTGAAAAGTAATAGCGCTTTCCATACCACAGCATGACACCATGGCTTTTATAAAATGTAGTATAATCTTTTAATCTGCTCATTTATTTAATGCTATTTTTGCTCTTTTTCTGTCACCTAGTTTCCCATTCAGTCCAAACTAAATACATGGATTGCTATCAAGAACCTGACAATCTTTATATGCACTTAATGCACAAAAACATACTATTAGGCTGCTGGTTTAAAGTGCTTACTTTGGGAAACAGCCCACACAAAGACCAGGACTACGGGTCTTTCAAGAGTAGCATTTTAGTTATGACCTATATATTAACCAGCTTCAATCCATCTTTTGTTTTTCCCCCAAAACTTATTTATCATTAAGTTAATTGTTGTTCAAAACAAAGAAGGTATCATGGCCTGGGAAAAGGTAAATTGGTAAAGGAGTAAGGCAAATCAGTTGAAGGCCATGAATAAAAATACTAATAGTATTTTTACTATAGTAGGTACTGGGGGGAGAAGAGGGAATACAAGAGAAAGACAGGCACCAACCTACCACCACCTCCGCAATTAAGCCTACCATTTAATTAAAGAAAAATATTATGATTCTGCCCTGCCCATCTGCTCTGAGTCTGAACAATCATAACTCTGAAACAAACATTTTAACTTGTTATTAAAAACTTTCATACAAATATACTGTAAGACTAAACTGAAACAACAGATTTTACACTTAGTCAAAAGTTTTTTTTTCTCTCTATCCAATCAAGAATGTCAGCAATACACCTGCATTGTGGAGAGCCTGGTAAATTACCACATCCCAAAGACAAAAGAGTGCTTATGAGTAAGAACACCCCCCGTTTTCATAACAGATTAAAACCTGCTGCTTGTCCTATGACCTCTAGTTATGAAACAAAGTCAGTTCTACACTGTGGGGAAATTAAATACAAGGTTTGCTTGGTAACATTTTCCTCTCATTAAGCTCTCTCAGCAAGCAGCTCTGCTCCAACACAGAGCTATTCATGTAACAGCAGCAGAGTACAACTGTACACCTCAAGATAATTCTTATAAAAATACATCTGCCTTCCAAGCTTCTTTTTTCCCCTTTGAAAGCACTGACTGTTCTCCAGTTTGACCATTTAATGACTGAAAAATGTTATCACGTACAGATTGCGATTTAATATAAATTATACTCTAATCCCTTTGGGAAGACTGTGATTTATCAAAGTGCAGAACGCACAATACAAAATAGATTTTACTGACTTAAAAATTAGTGGCCAAGATGACATTTCTGGGCCTGACTATGCACTTGATTAGAAATTTCTGTTCCACTAGCCTGATTCCCCATCCCCAACAATTCAAACATATATACTTTTAACAGATGTTAAGACCAAACTCCAGGATCATTTTATGCACTAGTTTTCAACATTACTACTCACTAGCTTCAAGGTCTCTACAGAAATCCATAATATCTGAAACCATATATGAAGTTTTAAAAAGCAATTCTAATTTTATTAAAAATAAATTTGTGTTGTTTTTCTGATGTGGGAAAATAAAATTTTCCCCAAACTGAAGATCTACGGTTTGTTTAGTTTCTCTTTTCCTGCTATTACCTGACAACATGGCAGTAATAGATAGGACCTCATTAGAACAGTTGTAGTCACAGCTTGCAATAACCATTTTAGCCAGCTGTGGATCCAATGGAAATTCAGCCATCATGGATCCCAACTCAGTCAAGTCTCCATCATCATTTAAAGCAGCCAGATAATTCAAAAGCTCTAAAGCTCTCATCAGAGTTTCAGGAGCTGAAAGAAAAAATATGTAAATTTGCACATTAACCAAACAGCTCAGCAAAAACCAAGGAAGTACAGACTTATTAGGTTGGTTTTTTGGGGTGGTTTTTTTTCTTTTTTTTTTTTTTTTTTTGGGGGGGGGGTTGTTGGTTTGTTTTTTTTGTTCTCCATTCACTAGCATCCAAATGCAAAACGATTACCAAATCCAGCTATATATACACCCAAGCATGAATGAATGGGGGTTGCAGGGAGGGAACACTTACTTAGAAAAGCTTTAAATTTAATCACAAGCTTTGAATATTTGAAGATTACTGCTTTTCAAAATTCAGACAGCAGTGGCATTGTCAAATATTCAGTACCAATAATATCACTTCTCCCTGCAGATACTTCTTCCCTTGTACCATACTAAATAGATCAATAGTCCTAAAATTTCAGCCATGTCAACTCTAGATAACTAGAATCCTTCAGAAAGCCAGTAAGAATATTCTCTTTATCTTGCATTCCTCACAGTCAGTATTAACCGACAAAGAAAAATAAAAGGAAATCTAAAATTCTTTCTACTCAGCTATCATACATGTTGCACAGAACAAAGAATTTAATTGCTCTGTAGAAATATTAAAAAATTTACAGACTATATCAGATTTTTATTTTAGGGAAAAAACAACTAACTCACCTATTTATTTTGACTGATTTACATTTTTGATTAGCACTACAACCCAGTTATTTCTGAAGCATATATGAAGATTTAACACTTAGAAGATGCATATAAACTACAGTTTGAGCCAAACCATGTATTCAGCTTTAAAAACTCCAGCCCATTTTATTTACAAACAGCTGTTAACTGATTGCACAATTAGAATGTGTAATCAAGGTGATAAATAAGAAAACTTCAAATAACAGATTTTCTAATGCCAAGAATTTTGTCTTATTCTCTGAAGGCAAGGGGCTTTCAGTAGCTTCCTTGGTTCCACTAGGAGCTCTTACACATAAAGTAAAAGCTTGCACTAAATTTCAGGATAAGCAAGACATTTCTTATAGATTACAATTAAAAAAAAAACAAACAAAAAAACCCAGAAAAAACCAATGACAGAATTTATTCCATGTTGTCATTACATAAAGTAGTCACAAAAATAAATATTGGAAAGATGGAAAGAGATACCTGGAGGATCCATAAAATCAAAGTGCACCAAATCATCTATACCAAGCTTCTTGAGCTGTAATACTACAGATCCTAAGTTAGACCTCAAAATTTCAGGGTATGTGTTGTCCTAGGGGGATGAGGGGAGGAAAAAAAAGAAGAAAATTTGTAACACTTCTTTCAGACACTTTATACTATAGAAGCATTCAAATTCTAATTTTGTTTAATAGCACAGCGCTCATCAACCTGAATCAGACATTCTTCTGAACACAATGTAAAAAGCAGCACCTTACCTGCATTTCAGTTTTGTAGGCTTTCTCTGTGTAAAGCCTGAAGCACTTGCCTGGTCGAGTACGACCAGCACGGCCAGCTCGCTGCTGGGCAGACGCTTTACTGATGGCAGTCACCAAGAGAGACTCCACTCGGATACGAGGGTTGTACACCTATTCCAAAGTGGAGGCGGAGCAGACAGAAGGGAAAAGAATAAACAATGTTCATAGATAGGACAACTGCTTTAAACTTATTTTTAAACACAGCCTCTGCACAAGTTGTATGTATCTGTAAAGAACAAAAACTAGCTACAAAGGATGCTGGAGAGCTTCAAATACAACTGCTTAGAGAACAGTATTTTTTATTCATCTGTTAACAGCAACTCCTGCCAGGCTCCCTGTTCTTAAATGTATTTTTAGATAAGATTTTCATGGCAAAAGGAATGCGTCCAATTTGTTCTACAGAGTGCTAAACACTGACGATGCTCAAAAATCCCATAAAAATGTTGCCTTGATACAACTACAAGGTTGAATAATCATATTCTAGAGATCAGAAAAATCTAACATTAAGGTTTTATGCAACTGTAAAAATCAGGCTGATGATAAAAGAAAAGTGTATTTCAAGGGTACATGCAGACTATCAAAGTACAAAACATCTGCTGGTATTTACTGTAAAACTTCCACTGCAGTCAAACTTAAACAGCAGCCCTGCCAACTCAATAGGGCTCATGGAAAGGAATACACTGAAAACAAAGGCAGTAGTTTCAGCTGAAGACAACCTTTGTCCATGTTTTAAGACCTTTCTGGTATGACTCAGCATAAAATATGTATAGAAACCTTAGTTCATATACCAGAAGAATACCTTCTTTAAAAAGAACTTGTGGAAAAAGTACAGCCTTAATGGTGATTGAAATTTGTTCATAAAAGCACACTGGCTGTATGTGTGTCTCATTTTACAAGTGTTAAAAAGACTGACAATGTGTACCACTATTAAAGGAAAAGACTAAGAAACCAACTTATAAAAAAAGCTACATTTAGCGAAAAAAGGCAAATGAAGACAAGATTCACATTTTATGTAGTTACTGGGTTGACTGTAGTAAAGCTACTTCAGTTCCCATGTACCCACAATGATGTTCCAAGAACCACAATACAAGCTTGATTACAATCTTCAGGACTGCAACAGTATATGGTAAATACTGACATGAAACAGTAGGGATCATTTATTCTCATTTTAGTGCTGGAGTTTTCTATGGTAACTTAAAAGAAGACAAGACTTCTAGAACCACTTTTATTTACTTTCATATCATTTGTTTTACTTAAGCATCCAAGCATAGACACACAGTACAAAACCACCCTTCCTGTAGTACCTAGAAAAAACTATATTCCAAATCTAACACAAAATTCACACATTTCTTTCTTTTTTAAAATGAAATTATTCTATCTACAGTTTGTGGACTAAGTACAAATTGTAAAAAATTTAAGTTAAAAACAACAAATCCTAACCAACCAAGTTCAAGATTTCAACTGGAAAAAGACCTGTCAGTGTTTGCAAAGGTAAGAGTAGCCTGAGCAAAACAGATTCCATCAACTTTCCTAGTATAAAGAGAAAAATAGTACCTACCTTTTGTTTTGCAAAGCCAGGATCAATCACGAACACTACACCATCTATTGTCAATGATGTCTCAGCAATGTTAGTGGACACCACAACCTGTCAAAAAGAAACAAAATAACAAAAACCCAAACAACTAAATTAAACTACTTCATCCTGAAAATGAAGGGCTCCAACTTTGTATCTGCACAAGTAACTTTCAGCTAACTTTCCACCACTTTAACTATCAGAGTAATGCTCCAACACTTTCACAGGATGATCTGAAATCAAGCAGAGCAACTTCTAGTGAAAAGAATGCAATTTTCATCCAGTTTTGTTCTCCCCTATGGGTCTGTTAACAACATAACAAATGTTGAGAAAAAAGAGCAAAATTTAACTTATAAAACCACTATTCCAATTTTTTTTTCTCACATCACTGGTACAAAATGACAAATTATACTGGAACCCTTTTACATCATCTATTAATTCTAGCTTTTTACCTTTTTCTGAAAGCCTAAACAGGGTAAACTGGTTAGATATTATTATATTGAAAGATATATACACTACCAGCACAGCATTTTATTTTATTTGGTCTTAAATAAAGCTGTTACCAACACATTCCAGCTAAAATCATGAACAATACACATTTTATTTCTACGTTGTCTTTTTCTATCACCAGATATTCAAACATCTTTACATATCTTTAATGTTACACTGTTAGCCTTTCAGAAGGTTAAGTCACATGTAAACCTTAAGCAAAGGTGACTTTATCAGAGTTCTGAGGCTTGATTTGCCACCCTTTAAATTTTTATGTCCAGAGATGCAGTAACAGGCTATGGATAGTGTTACCCTCATCCCAACAATAACCACACAATCACATTATTATCTCAGAAAAAAACCCAAACCTGTTCAGCATGTCACTAAAAGTGCTTACCCTTCACTTCCTAATTTCAGAGCACTCTGTCATCGCTGCTTTCAGTTTGCCAATTAAAACTGGAGAGACCTCTAATACTTAGTTCAAAATTACAGTGAGGCCAGTGACTGCTTATTTCCCTTCCTGCTGGCTGATCACTTTGCCAGTCGGCTACTTACCACACTCAGCTCGTCTCTTCTTAAGGTCTAAGCTTCCCCAAATACTACAATATACTGAAAGCAGTACTTTGGTAGAAAACACTGACAATTAATTTGGAATTAACTGTTTCTCACCCTAAAATGACGTGCTACTTAGAAATCCTCAAACAAACAGGAAACACTGTACATGTCATTCAAAGGTAACCTGCACAAATTAGTCAAGAGATAACAGCTACAAATATCAGTGCAAAATCTCAATACATTTTCATAAAAATTTGTAATGCACTAAATATACAAATTAAACTCTCACTCTCACATTAGAAGTCTAGTGAGTCCACATTTGGCTTTAGAGTATACCTCATTTAAGAAATTCTGTGTTTTTCTGTTTCTGCTAATGTACAGAACCATCCACACCCAGATTCTTCAACTCCTAATTACAGAGCAGAGACAAAAAGTTTTTATTCTGCTTTTAACCACTGATTTCTATTAGGACCCTTCAATAACAGGAACTCAATACAGTTAAGTATGCTTAGTCCACAGCGGTACAGCAATTTAATTTGTACCTGAATTCACTTAATCTATTCAGAATTTTCCTATGGTAAAAGGAAAAAATTATTAACACAGTCAATTCTGTGGCACATATAGATATAATTTGTTAATGTCACATTGCTTGAAAAATGACAAATTATGACTAAATTTTGTAAAAAAATACATTTTAAAAAATTCAAATCTTTCAAGTCTAAATCAAAGTACGAAGTTATCTGAACATCAAACAGTTAAAATTAGCACTAAACTATACAAAATAATGAATTATAATTAGCCTTAGCTGTAGTTTTGCTGTTTCTGGGATGAATTTAAAAACTTTGGTTTGAATATTAAAACATACATAGTATCTACAAATATACCTATATTGCTTATAAACTAACTAGCAATGCTTAACACTGCTGAAACAGAAACCAGAACCCAGTTTGAAAAGAAGGGATAAGATGACAAGGAGCCTTTAACATAGGACAATAGAAATGTTAAGTCATCCCCATCTTCCTCAATTAAAAAAACATTCTTACTAGTTCATCAGAGTATTTGTCTGTAATCGTAAGCCTTCTCACAATAATAGCTGCTTTCTTAGCTCAAAGCAGACAAAAAAAAAGTGCAACGTTGTCAAGCTGCATCACTGCTAGCTGTTACCACCACTACTACAGCAAAATGCCACACTACTTCCAGCATCTCTCATTCCATGAAGTTAAAGCTCAGGAGATATTCCTTCAGTTACTGCAAGCACGTCATTTACACTTGCGTGATCATTAGAGCCTTTGAAAGGATTCAGATCACCTACTAGCTCTCTCCTCAGCAGCTCTAAAATCTAAGTTCAACTCCCACAAAGGACTAGATGAAAACAGACATTTTCTTAAATAGGCACAGCACCACATGGCTTTACTTTACATACTTTGATCACTAAGACTAACTGTAACTAAACGAACAGTTAAAAAATTTAAAACACATACACACGTTCACTCATAGTTAGATTTGTTATGGAGATAAAAACTAAAGTATGGAAGCCAGAATATTTCAGCCAAAGCAGGCAAAGAGGAAAAGTAACTTCATAGGTCTGTTACCTACATGCTGTGCCTGCTTTTTCCTATAGCAGGCACGTTTTGGGCATAACTTTTCTTGAAGTAAAACAGCTGCTACAGCAAGAGTGTCTCCCTCTCAGAGACTGGTACTGGCTCTGTCATTTCAACATAACAAAAATTACCCTATGCACTTGTTATCTTATGCAGAAAACCAAAACCTGCCTATTTTGAAGGGCAGACTTTTAAGTGAAAATTTAATTAAATACACAGCTATCACTTATTATGTAAAAGCAATTTCATTCATTTAAGTAATTTCCAAATACTATTTTGTTGCAGCATTAGTTTCACGATTTCAGACTGAATGCTTTCTGCAATCAACTTCTACAGGAAAAGGAAGATAATTTCACAAAATTTAATAAGTGATTTATTCTTCCAGAACACTAGAAAGTTGTAACTGGTATTCTACATGCATTGTACTACACAAAAACAACAAATAATCAAGGAACAAATCCTGCCTAGAGCACACAGTATGATTCAGCTTTGACCTTCAAAATCTTAGCTTTGTGACTGCCAGTTCTGTAGAGCAGGAGTTTAGTTTCAGGAAGCTTTAAGATTACTCCTTTCTAACATAGCTTCTACTATGGATTATTGTGAGCATTGACATATAAATTTTATGAAGATCATTCACTGTGCCATTTTAAGTTTTTCAGTTTTTCCGTCAATTTTGCCTAATGGAAGCACCTCAATTCCTCATTTGTTACTACCAAAATACAAGCTTTGAACTTCAACATACTTGTTTTAACTTGCACCTTCTCATAAACCTTAAGAAACAGATAAAACCTGCCTGACAGCCCAAATCATCTCAAAAAACAAAACA
>WEIU01013710.1:448616-472955 GCA_013389925.1 Aegithalos caudatus
AAAAAGCATACAGGTACATCTCAAAAGAATTACTTATGGAAAAAACCCATTCTCCACATAAATCATATTTCACATACATAACTTAAATGAAAGTCATTTCCATTTAGTCAGCTCAGACTGGTACCACAACATCCTGGCCCTGTATAGATGGATGACAGAACTTCGATTTGTACTGAGAGACAAATTTCAAGTTAACTATAATTTCTAATGTGATAAAAACTGCATTTTTAAAGCTTCATAAAAAAAACCTTTGTACTTGTTGCTGTCCAAATATATTTAAAGGAGTTGCAAGTCATATTTCATGANNNNATTTCATGACCCATGCAACTGTGCATATCTCCTTATAGAGCAGAATACTAACACAGTTTACTTAGTATTTACCTTTCTTCCTATTGCTCCATTTTGTTTTTTTGGTGGGGGAGGTTCAAATATCCTTTGCTGTTGCTGTGGAGGAAGGGTGGAATACAATGGAATGATTTTTATGTCACCAACTTCAGGACCTAAGTCATCAATTTCACGTTTTATCCTCTTGCAGGCTTCATCAATCTCCTGCAAAACAAAAAAAAAATTGGTTAGAAGAGAATTCATGAAAAAGGAAGCATATTTAGAGCGTTTATGACAATTAGATTAAGTACACACCCTGAAGAACAATTACAATAACTTCTACTTTAAAAATAATAAAAAAAATCAATCAAGGTGCTTACTGAATCTGCAATCAAATTTCCACAATACTTCAAGATGTTCCAGCTTCTATACTCTAATGAACAGCCTAATTTGCATTCAACATCCTTTTTCTTTTAGTCATGTTTCCTAATTAAATCTCTACAAATTGTACTAAAATTGAAATCTCTCACCCTGGAATATTAAACTGCACTCATGACCTTTTCAATTTTCACAATCTCAAGGAAATTGATGTGCAAGATATTTAAAATAAGCCAATTAAGCTTTAATGTCACGTATCACTAATGCAATTATATGGAAGATTTGCTTCATTGTACCTAATGAGAACAAACACCTTTACAGTATAAACATGGATACTCAAATCCAAACCTCTCAATCCAGTGTTTCAGATTTTACTTTAAAATTAACTGAAACCCCATTTAAGCTAAAGAAAAATCAGTGAAATTCTCTGAAGATGAAAGGTATTTTATGCCTTTTTTCATCATAGTGTTTTCTAGCCTATTTTCTGCTTACCATACAAAACAGTTCAGCACAGGCCAATTGTTTTAAATCCATTTTAAAACTACTACATTTAAGCTAGCTAGGTGACCATTAGTTATGACAGATCTAAGAAAAATTAGAGTGAACAGAATTTAGGTTACTAAGTAACCCCATTCATTATCTTCAATTTAAAAATCAAAATAGAGCCTTCAGGAGTGTAACTAAGATACACTCACCAACTACTGATCTTTCATCTGAACCACTGAGGGGAGAATAAAGTCATGACAAAAAGCAACAACAGGCAAAAGCAAAAATTATTACAACATACTCAGAGAAAAGAGGAGAGACCCACCCTTACCACATTCACTAGCCTGATGCTGAAGTGATACATAAGACCCTAAAGCAAATATACAGAATTGGTAATCCAAAGGCTCTGCAAAATGATTGTTTTAAACTGTAATTTGAAAGGAAAAAGCAGTCTCCTTTAAGAAATCACAAATTCAGGTAGATCTGTACAAAATCAGGGTCTTTCACTTGTTTTTAAAGAGACATTTAAATTCTCAGCACAAATGCATTGAGTATGTTTTAAAGAAGCACAGACAATACTTGTTCTCTATTGATCAGTGTAGACAATTAACGTAAGCATGGCAAAAGACAGGCTCTTTGATGTCCAAAACCCTTTTAAGAGTAAGCCTAATGCTGTCGAGTAATGCACGGCCAATTAAGGAGAGCTGTAGATATTTACCAAAACCATGCACTTTGCCAACAAATCCAACACATCCTCATAAAATGTAAGGGGTATACAAGAAACTTAGCTGGAATGCTCACTACTTACTGGCTTGCTGTAAGAGAATGATGGGTTTTTTTATGCAGGTGTAAGTACCATTGTTCTCCTGCTATTTCAAGTTCAGTAACAGCCTCCCAGTTTTCAAGGAGTTAAATATTTAATATAAACAAAAACACAGTCCAGACCTTAGTTCCTGGTCTGAAGATCACTACGCCATTCATGGAATTTGTGCAGATTATACTGTGTAATTGGGCAAGCTGTGATGCTGGACAGGATACTTAGTCTTCAATAGTAATGACTAGAAGTTCCAGGACAGTTTTATACTTAAGAAAAGGTAAAATACAAGCAAGAAAGGAAAAACAAAAGCACTACGCTCTTCAGGACATGTGTACACAGCTACTAATCAACTTTCAGAAGAGATAAAAGTATTTAATTCTTCCTAGAGTTTACCAATGTAGTTTCAAAGTTTCTCTAATTAGGACTCAATAGAATGCTTCAAAGTAGAGATGCCATATTTGCAGATTTGCAGAGGTAACTACGGAGCTCTCATCACAAACTGCTTTAAGAAGGATGGAAAACACTAAGAGCCAGCCACTTATTTGAAGACTAAAAGTGAATTCTTTAAGAGCAGTAGTTTTAATTTTAAAAAGGAAAGAGTTGTTTCCTTTTATCTACCTCTAACTGAAAACAGCGTATCTACTTCACTACATCTACTAGTGGTACATCTACTTCCCCACACAAGTCCTCACAGCACCAATCCTGCCGGAGTAAAGAAACAAGAGACAGGCACAGGGTGTGACCCCTGGGGCTACCCTGTACAGGGCCAGGAGTTGGACTTGGATGATGCTAGTGGATCCCTCCCAATTCAGGATGTTCTATAATTCTAATTGTATCCAGAACTGCACACAGATGATGACCAAAACTGGCATCCCCAAGTACACAAGTCAGAAGGATTTTGGGGAGTAATGGTAGTTTGGAAGTGTTAGGGATACCTTTGCATGTTCAAGATTTGTTTGCATCACATGAAGATATTTAAACCCAGAAATATGAGACATACAGTTGAAGGCACAATCCTATCTCTAATCCTTTAAAGATTCAGCAAGTCTAATTCAATCATCACACTTTAAGTATGAACGGCTTTTCAAAAACAAACAAAAAAAACCCAAACAAACCATACACCTTTAAATATTTGTACACCACCTACTCCAAACAAATTCATTATAAAACTCTTTCCTGGAAGAAAGAGTATTACAACCATCTGCAGAGAAGAAGACACCCCAAAGACTCCTCAAAGGCCTGAACTACCACACTGACAACCTGACAGTGGATAAGGGGGTACAGAAGAAGGAACAGACATAGGATCAAAGGACCCACACTCAGACTCACGATGCCCAGTGCATCAGTACAAGGACCTGCTTCAGAATTAAACAAAGGAGAAAACAGGCCTAACATACAAAAAGCATGAGACTTTCTGCAATGCTGACATTACTGGACTGATCCTAGTTCTTCACAAAGAAGACTTCCTAGGACTAATATATGAGAAATACTTCTCAGTAAAATCACAGTCAATGAACTTGTCCACTGGTGCACTCATTCAAAAAAGAGCTGACTACCACAAGGTAAAAAGCAAGCAGACCACAAAAAGATGAAGATTACACTAGCAATCGTTCATTTATCTCAAGCTGCAAGTGTCACAACACATCCGTACTTCATAAAACCCAGTAATCAGACTTGTCCCAGACAGTCAGCCTAAATACTTTAAAGCTTACAGAAACTTCCTCTTGATCCCAGCAAAATAAATTTACAGTACACAGGCAATAGCTACAGTTAAGCTGCAACACTATGGAAACAAGAATAAAGCAGCAGTTAAGGACCGCTCAAAACTAAACTCTGACCATTAACATTGAGTCCTCAACATTCTTCCACACTATCAGCACCTTAAGTGATTTTCCTTGGAAAAGTTTCCAAAACAGACTACAGCTAAAAAAGAGAAATTATTTCTTTTTATATATACTAGTGATCAATTAAGTAATGGGGTAGTGAATATTTCTCAACCAGGAAAAAAAAAAAAGTCAGCTCAACATCCAACTGACAGTCAACAATTTTTATTCTGAACTTACAGCTAAGTAAAAATAGCTGAAAAAAGGAAAAAAAAAGCTGCAGTTGTAAAATAATTTCATTACGTAATCAAATTTAAGCTAATTGTAATGGTGTTCCTTGCAACAAATTGGTGTGATTAAGAGTGATTCTAGAAAGAAACCTGGGCAGGCTGCTTTGTTTTCAAATAACTGGTGGACAACAGGCAATATTTAGAATATCTGTCAAATTAGGTGAATTTAATTCAGGAGCCTAAGTATCAGTAAGCAATTCTAAGACCCCAAAAAGCTTCAGGATTTTAATGTCAACTTCAATTTGTGCAAGATCTAAGTCTGTATGGGAATCAATGCTTAGCATTGTATTGTTCAGAAAAAGCAAGACCAGGATGCACAGTTTTCTTTAAATTTATTAGTAACAGTAGTACAGTCATCTATATTTTCACAGAATAGTAAGTTGGTTACTTATGCCTCTTTAAATCTTACAGGAATTTTATTCCATCTTAACTCACTTCTGCAAAGAAAAGGCAGGCTAATGGCTAGTGCCTAAAAAAAAAACACCCAGAAACACCAGGATTCACTAACTTTTACTCCTCTCACTAAAGGTGTGTTTTTTCTGTGCAGCTAGAAATGCAAAGGTCCACCAGCCCAGAAGCAAACTTTTGCACATGAAGTCCATTAACAAAATAAATGAGTCCTGAACTCTCAGAATGCTGGGATTCAAACCAAGAGGACCTGTGATTTAACTTTAAGAGTTACTGCTTACAGAACTAATGCTTAAGTCTTCACCCCACCACCATCTTTGATGCATACTAGTAAATACTAACCAGACTGAAAGCATGAACAGGACTTTGTTCATAAGTAGTACTAAGTAATACTTAGCAATACTCACTATTTTTTTCCTAAAAAAAAAAAAAGTAACTTACAAAAGCCTTATTGCTAAAAATCTTCTAAGTATGACTTTTAAAGACTGTGCCAGCTCCTGGTTCCTCAGGCTCTGTGTCAAAACACATAGCAAAGACAAACTTGGAAGTAAATGAACCACAAGCCAATGCCTTGTCAGCTGCCTCCAATAACACATTTCCGCTGCTTTCTATCATCTCACTACGCCGATACCTAACACACCCTAGCTCTGCATCAAAAACTAAGGATTTGAATGTATTATTAGCAGTTCATCTAAAAGGAGCTGTATAAAATTAATCACACAAGAGACTGATTTTGCCTATCATGCACATTACTTTTTTCTGCTGTTGAAAATGAAGTCTTTATTACATGTTCAAGCTGAATGCTCAGTAGAAATTCCCCTCAATTTCTTTTCCTGATGGTATTTTTGCAGTCAAAAGTAAGGTGCTCATACTGAAGACCATGAACAACAGAAAAGTATTACAGGAGTAGCTGCACATATTATTGAGTTGTGCATCACATCTTTAAGAAGCAGGTTTGTGCTGAAAAAATATACATGATTCTTACTAGTTCCATTCAATGGTAAGGAAAAACAAACAAACAAACAAAAAAACACCACACCCCAAAACCCATAAACATAAAATGAAACCCAGAATGACAAGCAGCAATACAGTTCACAGAATCACAGAAGAGGAGGTTGGAAGGAACCTCGAGGATGATCTAATCCAACCTTTCTTGTCAAAAACACAGTCTAGGCAAGATGGCCCAAGACCCTGTCCAGTTGAATCCTACATATCCAGTGTTGTGGAATCCACCACTTCCCCTGGGAGTTTAATGTTTGTTTATTCTCATTGTGAATAAACTTCCTCTTTGTCCAATCACAATCCCATCAGGATTAAATTTTATCCATTACCCCTCATCTTTTCATGTGGGTCCTTGTAAACAGGGAGTCTCCACGTATGTTTAGCTACCCTTTAAATACTGGCTCAATGATGACGAGATCTACATCCTGAGCTTTCTTTTCTCAGGGCTGAACAAACCCAGTCCCCTCAGTATTTCCCATTCCTTTGAGTATTTGCGGCCTCAAGTTACTGAGTTACGCCACTCTTGCAAATCCAGCAATCCTTGCCTTCTGTTTGTGTGCAAGACTCATCCATGCTGCCATGGAGAAGGTACAGTGAAATTACACTGATACTAAACAGCAGTTCCTGAATAAGGGACGAGTTCCCCTAAGTCAAAGTAATTCCAGTGCCAGCATTCACTCTAACTCACAGGCCAGAGTGCTCTATGCAAACAGCCAGTGAACTTGCTGGCCAGGCTCCACTTAACCGTAAGATCTAAGCTGTATCTCACCTTTACAAAAACCTTTTCTCCAAAAAGATGGTGATGAGTGGTGTCATTTAAGCACATTCAGTGGGACAGTTTGAGCACCTGGCATGCAAAACTGAATTCAGTGATTTTTTTAAACATGGTCCTTGGGAACATTATTGTAGAACTCCTTCCTTCAGCTGACCCTGTATTTGGTACATTTAAAGAATCTCATGAGAGGAGCAAAACTTCAAGACTGCTCCAGTTAAAACATACTTTAAACTCTCTTAAACAGGACATGACAGAGCTATCTACAGAAAAACAGTTGCTACACTAAACAGTTAAATTTAGCCCCATCTTGGATACACTGGTTAAATAGACATTACTCTTAAAGCCCAAAGGAAACTAACACCAAAAAACTGCAAGGCAATATCACCTTGTGTAATGTATAGGGCAAAGGAAACCAATGCATAAGTAAGAAGTACTCTGCAAACTAGAAGTATTTGGCAGCACCTTAACCCGTCCCCTTCTGAGTTTCATCACATGCAGGGCACAGACAGTCACATCTAGCTTTGATGATATGAACCTTTCTAGAAATACAGTCTTTGTCCTCAAAGCCTGTATGGAACTTCCTTAATTTCCCTTCCTTCCTCTAGAAGTAAAAGCAGACTGCTACAAGCTAAAACGACAAAACAGTAAAAAGAACTGGCACCAATACCTGCACCACTTCAGACCTCTGAATGGAGACTGAGCGAAACAGAACTCTGCAAAATTATGTAGACAAAAAAAAATAATACAAGGAAACAGTCAACACTTGACCATAAACTAAAACTGCTGTCAAGTCAAAATTGAATTTGCCTTGGTGTAATTCCCATATTCAGGATCCCTTTGACCTGACTTATTTGTAATATTTAATACTCACATCTTCTCAAATGAAGAGCAAAAAACCTTCCTCCTCCGAGCATTTGAAAGTGCTCCTCTTTCAGCCCAACTCCCCGAATAATTCCTACCTGAATCTAAACAGGACAGCTTGTGTTCACTTTAGCCCAGCACACAGACTTCCTCAACCCTATCCAACCACTACCACTGACATCAAAAGCTGTCAATTTTTACTTCAATTTCCACGTAAGAAAGTCTGTTTTCTTTCAATTCCAGAGTTTAACCAGTCTCACTGTGATGAAAATATCGTGTCTTTAAAATAAACCCTCATGTACCAAGCCTTCTATCAAAACATGAAAAACGTTTTGTAACTCTTTTCTAAGCCATCAGTTTTACCAATATCACTTTAAGGTTTTCTAGAATACTGAGCTTTACAGCAATAATTTTAGGTATATTCAGCTACAATCAAGAACACTGACCTGTATTTCACATCTCCAGATGCAGCTTGGATTCTTCCTCATAAACATGTAACAATGCATTTAGCTTTATAAGAAAGAAGGGTGACAGAGAACACAATTGCAAATGCCCATGTTACCAGAACATGTAAGACAGATCTATACAGTTTGTGTCATTATTTCTGTCTTTCCCACCCCACAAGTTTAATCTCTAAGTACGTTACACCTACTCTGATTACAGATCTTAATGGGTTGTAAAATCTAATACTGCTTTAGCAGAACCCCAGTAGAAAATAAACCAACTGCCTCTCAGATCTGCAAGCTTAACAAATGCCTATCTACACAACTGGACTAGCAACTTTATAATCTTAAAGACTGAGAACAAGTCTGACAACACCTATTGTCTAAGAAAGACATGCTGACTGAAATGTAATTATGCTTTTCCCTCGTGAAACAAAATCCCTCAGTTTCCAATTTTGCCTGTGACTGATTACAAGCAACCTAGCTTAACAGCTATCCAGGTGTAGTGGGTTGATGCTGGCTGGATGCCAGATGCCCACCAAAACCTCTCTATCACTCCCCTCTGCAGCTGGACAGGGGAGAGAAAATACAAGGGTTCATGAGCTGAGATAAGGACAGAGGGAGATCACTCATCAAATACCACCACAGAAAGAACAGGCTCAGATTAGAGGTATTAATTGAATTTATTACTAACAAAATCAGAGCAAGAGAATAAGTAAAATAAAACCTTAAAAACACCTTCCCCCCAACCCCTCCCTCCTTCCCAGCTCTACCTCCTACCCAAACAGCACAAGGAGACCTGGAACTGGGATTATGGTCAGTTTATCAGTTATTTCTCTTGCTTCTCAGGAAGAGGAGTTCCCCTCCTACTCCAGCATGAGATGCCCCACACAGGAGGCAACTCTCCATTAACTTTTCTCACCTGAGTCTATCCTGTGAACAACAGATCTCTGCAAGTCCCTGCAGCATGGGTCACTCTTTCATGAGGTGCAGTCCTTCAAGGACAGACTACAGACTGCTCCAGAGGGGGCTCCAGGCCCGTGACATGGTCACAGCCTCCTGTCAGGCATCCATCCGCTTCCTCCAGCACAGGTGTCCTCCATGGGCTACGGGGGCACAGCTGCTTCACCACAGGCTGTACCAACAACTCCAGGGAAATCCCAACTCTGGTGCCTGGAGCATCTCCTCCTCCTCCTTCTGCACTGACCTTGGTGTCTGCAGAGTTGTTCCTCTCACATGCTCTCAACCCTGCTCTTCTCTGGGTGCAATTACAACTGCTCAATAATTTGTCTTTTCTCTTCTTAAATAAGTTATCACAGAGGCACTACCACCATCGTCTCAGCCTTGATCAGGGGTACATCCATCTTTGGAGCTGACAGGGATTAACTCTGCTGGATCCAGATGAAGCTTCTAGCAGCTCCTCAAAGAAGCCACCCTGCTACCAAAGCTTGGCCATGCAAACCCAGTACACCAGGTTATACATTTTTTGAACGCTGACATTAAGCATGAACACTATTTCTGTGTACTGAAATTTTCTTGATATACCAGGGCGCTTATTTGTTTTAAAAAGCAACAATTGAGTTTTCCTTCTTCCAAAGCCTGTAGCCAAGTCCTGGTTCAAAATGTCCATTCCTAGTAAATTCTGCTTTTAAACAATCCTCTTTTGTTATTAATAGACTTAAAAGCAGTTTATTCAATGTAATAATATACTTTTGCTCCTTTCAGGATTCAGGAAGGAAATTTTTACTGAACACACATTTCTGCACCATTAACAACAATTTCATAATCATCCAGTTGCAGCCTAATACAAGATTCCTTTAGTTTCCAAACACATTTAAGCTTCTTTTAATTTTGTGAGCATGACAACACAGATTCTTCCTTGCTGATCTTCAAGTTTCATCGTCTTCTCTATGTCTTAACTAATCTGTACTAATTAACTGCTATCCATCTTAATTCCCATATGAAATTACTTCATTATGGTGAGAAGAGAGTAGCCAATAAGTAACCCCATTCTACCATGGACCACTGCAGTTACACCTCATTTTTAGCCTCTGAAACTCTTAACAAGCCCTATTTGCACCATTTCAGCTAAAGCATGTTCCCTTTCCACAATTTCATTTCCTTTGTACATTCACCTTTTTGACAAAAAAACCCAAATAACCCTGCACCCTGTTCATACCTTGTTCTGAAGAATCCAAAAGAACTACAAAGCATTTCTGCCTAGCATACATCAATTTTAGCCCAGCTATTAAGCCTAATGAACCTGAAGAACACTTTCCTGTTCTTGACAGTCCAGGTCACACCACTTTAGATTCAACCATGACACACAGAGAAACTCTGTTATGATGCTCAAAAGGGCCTGCTCGAATGAGGCCCTTAAAATGTCATTAATCACAAGGGTTAAAGTACTTCCAAGCTTCTCTACAGGAGCTAAACCAGACATGATTTTCATGCTAACCACCAAAACCAAGACTAGCTCCAGGCAGTCAACTCCAGTGCCCCTTCATAGTGCCATCAACTGTTACATAGACTGGAGAACTCTATAGACTCCAGAGCAGAGGATGCTGCCTCACCAAGGCATGTTTTAAAGTAATTCAGTAATACAGTGTTAGATGCTTTTATATTTAACTATATAGAGACACTTACGAGCATGTACTGTGTGCAGAATTTTATTCAGAATTTGCTTATAATACATTATGTCCTGCAAATCAACCCAGTGAAACTCAAAGAACCTTTTCATACAAAAGAACAGAGTAGAGCTGTAGGTAGCACTGGTGTGTCTGAAGTCTAGAGCCATTTGCCAAAGGAAGACACGAATCCCATGCTCTTGTAGTGATTGCTTTAACAGGTTATTTAGAGTAATACACAGCACCTGATGTAGCAAGCACATAATTCATAAATCAGAAGGCCATGTATTTGTGCTTTGTGAGTTGTTGAAGACCAGCCTGATTTAGCACCCTGCTAAGAAAATAAAATCTGCTGAAACAGCAGGACAGCAGTGTTCCTTTCTCTTGCCACCAATTTTCACCCTTCTGCAACAGCTGTTTCACTAATTCACACATTTAAGTACCCAACTAGTCTGAACTACAACTTCAAACTAAAACCAAGCAGGTAGGTTTCAAAGCCACTATCACTGAAAGTATTTCTTCCTCCCTGTACTTTAACCTACAGCAATACTCCATTCAAAGGACAGATGTAAAAATCAGGGTATTTGCTTTTATAGAGACAGTGATTGCTTTGGCTTTTTAAGGGAGATGACCTGCCAGAAGACACTTGAATCAAATGTCTTAAAACTCATGTAAGAGGCAACACATCTTCGTGACTGGCAAGTCTACTCAAGAAGCCTGGGTACCTTTAACAACACAAGTTACTTGTACTGCTTTCCCCCCTTGGCAGAGTTAAGGTTGTGTATGCTCAGGAGAAAGACACTGAATTGTTCCAGATCCCTTAAAAGATGTATTTCTTCAAGAGTAGTAACTGCAAGAAGCATGAGTTGAAGAACATTTTTGTTAGCGCACTTATCCTACTAAAAATACATTTAGGTTGACTAAGTCCAGCAAACATTTAAAATGCCTATGGGTTTTTAACTTTTAACCTCTTCTCCATCTTAGTTTACCAATATGGACACTCAAAAGAGCTTCAAAGAAAGACTAGGACTTAAAAAAAAAAAAAAAAAGCCCAGTTTATTTCAAGTAAAGTATTTAAAATTTCCAGAAAATCTTAATTTCCAGATGCAGTTTAGTTTAGGTGCTTGTATACAATCCTCTTTTGCAGGGCACAGAGTCTAGTTCTGAGACCTAACTCCCTGAAATTATGGTACAAAAAGTCTACAGCTTCATACTCAGTCATTAATAAAAAACCAAAACCTGAACATGCTTATTAAAACTACTACTGATAGCTAAGTAGCAGAACCAAGTGGTTATTCTACAGTGAAGCTGTACAATACATGTACAGAACCAGAACCACATATGATCAGTAAAAACAAGGACACACTCAGGTATACAGATCTTTGGAGTTCCCATCAGTACAAACCCTAGGGTTCATTCTCCAGGTTTCTGTTTTTTAAGTACTTGAGTAGATGAGAATTTTCATTTCAGAAAGGCCTTGCACAGCATTTACATTACAGATATGTACAATGTCAAAGGACCCAAAGCGTATGGCAGGCAAACCTCAGGTCATCCAAATAATAAACTAGAAAAGGAAACTAAGTGTTTTAGTCTACAGAAGTCACTTAGAGCAGTTTCTGCATGGAACAATGAATAGAAAACAGAAGAAAGTACCTCTTGTCCAGTAAGAAAGAGTAAGAGATCTCCTTCTTCTTCTTCACACATGTGAATTTGTATCACTGTTCGAATGGCAGCCTCAAGGTAGTCCCTTTCGGGTTCTGGAGTATAGAATATCTCCACAGGATGGGTGCGACCCGGGATAGTTAGAAGAGGACAGTTATCAAAATAGATCTGAAACTTGCCAGCATCTAAAGTAGCACTCATAACTATAACCTGTGGATTTGGAGGACAGAAAGTTACTCAATGTTTAGAAAAACTTGTGACATGTTATGCATGCAATTAATTTTAAGAACGTAAATTGCTGACTGTGATGTAAGAATGTTTTTATATAACCTAAATACAGCACCCTTGTTATAAAGGTTGAAAAAAATTCTAAGTCCAATACATAAGGTTAAGCTACAATTATATTGTTTCTAGGAGCTTCCTCAATACAAAACATGCTCAGAATTTACTACGGTTAGCCTTCCAATATACATTATCACAGATTTAAAAAAACATAAAAATCAGCTAATGGTAAGCACACAGATACTTTATCCAGTATGACAGCAACTGGAACAGAGATGCTGCTGGACTTCATCATTACTGACCTTCAAATCAGATCTCTGTCTTACAACTTCCTTCAAAACTCCCATCAAGATATCTGTAGCCAGTGTTCTCTCGTGGGCCTCGTCAAGAATTATAACACCATAGCGCTCCAGCAAAGGATCGTTCATTGCTTCGCGAAGTAACATCCCATCAGTCATATACCTGAACAACCAGACAATTCCAACACACATTATGTTTATTAGGCCTCTTCCACATTCATAGGATGCTTGAACCAAGCTTTTAATCAACTTTTTAAAAGTAGGAACACCAGCAAACTACTTCCAACACTGGAACAAGCCCATTTTAAGTTTTCCAATAGAGTATAAGTGGAATCTGGGATTATGGAGGAAAAGCTTAAAAGAAGGGGGCAGATGAAAGGAAACAAGGTTTAGTAATATTTACAATAGTTTGTAGACTATTACTGGCAGACCTTCACACCTAAGCTCAAGAGACAGGAAAAAAAAAGGGGGAAAACACCCTCTAAAATCCAAGATATACTGTTTCACCAACTGCTCTCCTTTTCTGTCTGCAGATCATCTCTTCACTTTTTGCTTTTCTGCTACTGTTACATTTCTTTTTCCATATTAACTTTATGCCCAGCCCTTCAACTACTTGTGCAAAGAGAAGACATCTTGTGATAGAAAAGCATTAATCCTTGAACCACACTATGTTTAACTGAGCATTTTGAATGCAATTTTCAAATGCACCTGGGTCCTGGCAGCACAGAAATCTGTAACAGCTGACAAGTAAAATACTCCTATGCGTCCCAGAGCCAGTTTTGAATCTGTGGGAAAGTTCTCTTTACTGAAATAAGTTACTGAACTTCACCAGAAGTACCCTGAGTACAAGACACCACATATAAAACATCAGCTGAATGCACAACAAAGAAAACTGCACGTTGAAGGGCTTTATTACAAATACCACCGTAATAATAAAGCACTTACACGGATCACCTTCTTCTTTATTGATCATTTAAAATTAATTTCTGTAGGGTGCAGTGACTTCTTTAAGAGGAATGAATCATTTTCAACTTTTCATGCCTCACACCTCAAGTTTCTCTCAGCTTGTGCTACAGCTCTGGTGTCTCTTCCCCACTCAGACACAAAGCACCAATCCACAGCGTCACTCCCTTATTACTCCTTTCATAACTTTGCTCGTACCCTTCATTACCCCACCTCCAAGTATGCTGTTATACCTTTACCTGACAGCTGCCATACTTACTTCAAAATGGTTTTTGCACTACTGCAATCCTCAAAGCGAATGGAGTAGCCAACCTCCTGGCCCAGCATGACATCCATCTCATCAGCAACGCGCTGTGCCACGCTCATTGCGGCCACTCGCCGGGGCTGGGTGCACGCCACTCCCCGCTTGGGGCCGGGTAACGAGCGCATGTAGTCAACACACCACTGAGGGATCTGCCGGGAATGAAATTCAGGGATCAACACACTTCAGAGGGTCATACAGCATTTGTAACCTTGGGTTGGAATCCCAACTTAGGTAGAATTCCACAGATATACCAACTGCACACACAATACTGTCCAAAGCAGGAGAGAAGACAGACTATTTAGTTGGATCCAATGCCACCAAATAAAGCACACCCTTGTTAAGTATACACGTAACTATCTTTGAAGTTATCAAGGAAATACATAGGTTCACAGTACATTTTAGCCCAGTTAGATCAATACTTTTTACAGGTGCTTATAAGCACCAAACATGCTCCAGAGCAACCAAAATTAAAGCTAACACACTCAAAACTTGAAATTAGTAGCACAGTTAACGTTTTACAGTAAGCAAAATGTGTCTTGAAAAAGTAATGCCTATTAATATGTTTAAGCAAAAATAATTATTTTAGTTATAAAGGATTGTCTTAGCCAAGAAGTACAACAAATAAAATGAGCAGATAATTGTGTTCATTATGTTTATTACTGTTCTTTGGAAATTTCATCAACCAGATATAAAACCCCTACGTTTTCCTTCTTGTGTTAGCACTCATTTTGTCAGTCAGTAGTTTTCTGCTCCTATTAGGAATCTGGAAACAGTAAGAATCATCCAAAATAAGTTTTATTCAGAATTCCTAAGGTCAGTAACAGTTTGATGGAGATAGACTATTCTCAACATATTCTCAGTGTGGCACTTTATGAGGAGACATCTCCAGGCCTAACTAGCTCCAAGACTACAGACCAAAAAACCCACTAGTTCTTAGTAATTACTTCTTAAGCATTCTTAAAAGCACAGAGGAAAAGAAACCATATCCTTTATACATTGTACCAATGAGAAATAAGAGAGAAGGCAGTATAATTTAAACCAGGAAAATGTTGGTTCTTCATTATACTTTCACAGCAAAATATAATAAAACATAATTAGAAGCTGATGAGTGTAGTCTAAAGCATTTTTTAAATATACTTCCACTATAAATATAAGAATAATAAAGCAAACAGAATCAAAATATGACAGGAGACTAGACTGCTTTGAAGACCTCAGTTTCTGAAAATCGTGTTCAAAACTAGAACTAATAGCAGTTCTTGAACACTACAGCAGCAACATGAAACCCTATCCTGTAAATGTATACCTGGCTCCCCTGCTTCCCAAGTCACTAGTAACAGCTCAACTAAGTATATATTAGTATATATAAGTATGTTAGATGAAGCTTTTTGACTTTAGACAGAATAAGTCCTGAAATAAATTTTGAACCAGCAGGTCTGTCAGGACACTGTTGCATGAAATAAAACCAATTTAAAAGTGAATTTCCAGTAAACAGCAAAACCTTCAGCACTGGTGTCAAATGAAAGAAAAGGGCTCCACAGACTTCCCTGTGCTAAGTCAATAGATGACCACCCGAAGGCTATTCCTGTCCAAGGACATACAAATACTGGGAAAAAGGACTGGGCCATACTGCAATTTTTACTTCAGTCATGTCTGGGAATATACTGAACACTTATCATTTGGATCTTATGAAACCTAGCCTAAAGTTAATTCCACTGAGAGAAAAAACCCTATACCATCATCAAAACCCCTGACATTCCCTAAAAAAAAGGTCATTTTATCAATATCAAAACAGGAGGAATGGCTTTACTTCGCATCATTTAATCTCAAGGACTTTCTCAATTAAGAGAGATTTTCAAGTATAACTTCCATAAACAAAAGGAGGTAGTGACTCACATACAGAGGCCTTTAAGATCAAGGATAAATGGACTAAAGATTGTTAAAGACTACTTCAAAGTCAAAGGAACTTCAAATTTTAAGGAATGCATAGCAAGAGACAGAAAAGCACTGCCCTTTCTGGCTTTTTTGAGCCTCTCCAACTTACTGAAAACTTTCTCAGTTAAAAGTTGCATGGTAGAATTCTCATTACATGAGAACCTGTATCAGTTCTCCTGCACACTGCAAAGGCCAAGGATTAAGCTATACTCTGCATCACCTTGCTTGCGGACTTCACCAAGAAGTCCTGCTAAAGAAATGGCATAACTTATGTTACATCAACATGCAAAGAGATGCCACTCTACCATTCTCTTTACCAAAGTGAAATTATACCAGAACCACATATGATTCCAGATTTAAAAGAGAGTGAATGCTGCAATTCCAGTAAATAATAACCCCTTCCTAAGAGAAATCTGGCACACCCATTCCACCACTGAGCTGGTTTCCAGCGCATTTAGAAAAACCAGTTAACTTCTAAGCTTAAGTTTAAATTACAAATCAAACCACTGCAAATACTAAAGAACTGGAAATTAATGTCTTGGCTTCCAATATACTTCTTCAGTACTCTGGGGTTTAAGTCTATGTGAAACAAGTGAGAAAAGTTTCATCATCTGTTTTTCCCATTGTCTGAGCCAAGCATTTCCAATCCTGGGTGCCCCACAAGACTAAAAGGAAAACATGCACATAATCATAGAATCACAAAAGGTTTCAGGTGCAAGGGCTCTTAAAGATCACCTGCTTTCAACCATCCTGCTAGGGATGCCATCCACCACACCAGACTGCTACAAGCCCCATCCAACCTGGCCTTGAGCACTTGCAGGGATGAGGCACTCACAACTTCTCCGGGAATCTGTCCCAGCATTTTACCACTCACCCAGTGAAAAATTTCCTAACACCTAATCTAAATCTCCCCTCTTTCACTTTACGAGTAATTTCTCCTTGTCCTATCACTATCTGCCCATGTGAAAAGTCACTTTCCATGTTTTTAGAAGTCTGCTTTATAAGAACTGAAAGGGCACAATAAGGCCTCCCCAGAGACTTCTCTTCTCCAGGCTGAACAATCCCAACTCTCTAAACCTGTACAAATAGGAGAGGTGCAGATAATAATCAGAGAAGGAACTTGAAAGGCAGCAGCTCAATATCAAAAAGATTATCTACTACTGTACAGCCTTCTACTACCACAACGAAAGAGACAACACTAATTTTGGAAATACTATTTTTCAAATGTTGCATGCTTTTATTTGTATAAAGTTGACATTAACAGCTTATGTACACCTGCAGTTTGAGCATTAAAGGATTTCTTAGCTGCAGAAAAGTATTTATCTTGCTCTGATCAATGAATTTAAGAAGAAAATCATCACCCGACAGGTTTTAAGACAGCAACTGACCACAAAAACGACGTGATACTATCATATGCAAAACAAAGCTTTCATTAGGTGTAATTTTCAGTGATGTCCGTACAGAGACACTATCAATTCTTTAAAAATGTATCTGCAACTTCACAGAAGAAGAAGCAAATTCAGAAGAAGCAAATTCAGAAGAAGCAGGGAAAGTTCCAAGACAGCTTATGTGCTTCTGGTATCTTAAATCCCATTTTCAGGAAAGATGTGTTCAATTACTTAAATCCTTTCAGAAACTAAGGGTTACAGCAGTAAGGTAACTCAGGAAGAGCTTTATCTCTGAGGAATGACATCAACACAACCCTTAGATCTTGAAATTTTCAGATCACACAAGTAATCTTGTTTTCATATAGGTAAGTACCATTTTATACTAGAATATTCAGGATGCTGCATTCTCCAAATAATTACATCATCAAACCTTTCTGAAGAATTCTATACAGTCCTGGTCCTGGTTTATACAGTTTTAAAAAATACAGGTAATGTTGTAACATTACTGGCTAACATAACACTGGTTCCTAGAATGTGCAGCAAGGTCCCATAACTTTAGAAATTTCAGGCACAGCTAAAAAAGATACCCAATATACTGTCATTCACATTTTCTCAATATCCAAATTTGTATGACCAAAATTTTACTGTCTGTAAGGCTTAAAGTTAGCTACAATCCATTTTACTAAGACTAAAAAATTCTTTTTTATTTTCTGCCTAGATAAAAGGATTTTATCAGATTGCAGAACAAAAAAAATTTTTATATTCCTTTTTGACACAGACTTTAAACAGCCAAGCAGAGGATAAAGTTTTGAACAAGTCTGCCCTGCTATTAATACCCAGGTGTTCCTTGTAATCCTAGATATTCTGTTTACTGGTCCTCAGAATTTTCTTAACTCTTAAGAAGGCTCTGCACATCTGTTACCACTACTTTGGCGCTGAAGCCAGTCTACCAAAAAAAAGTGATTTTTAACTGCAGCACTAAAAAGCTCTCCAACCTATGGGAAGTTTCAGCACCTCTCAAGTTTGACTACCACCAAAAGCTAGTCAGATGTCAGAATCATATCTGACATTTCAATTCCTTTTATCTGTAGCAGTAAGTTTCCTAAAACATGAACAAGTTCATACTTTGTAGCTGCCATCTACACACAGCTAAATAAATTATTTGGAACCACCACTTCAGTTTGTGAGTTAGTACACTTCTGTCACACATTAAAGCTCTATCTTCCTCTACCAGAAACCTACCAATTATAAAGCCCAATGGAAGCAGGGGCCTGGAAGCAGTACTGGATTTCTGAAGTAGAAAATGCTGTAGGATTCTCTTCACCTTTTGCACTCATTAAGTAAATGTAACATTTATCAAATTAGCTTTGCTCACAGTTTGTGAGGTATTCTTACACAATTAATTTCACACACATACCTAGCGGCCACAACCTTTAAAAAAAATGCAGTATCATACAGATAAAAACTCACCTGTGTTGTTTTACCAGATCCAGTCTCTCCAACCAGCACAAATGACTGATGCCTAACCAAAATATCTGTAAATCTTTCTTTATATTCCCAGACAGGAAGTTGTAGCCTTTTTTTCAGGATATCATAATATCGTGGGGTATGTGGTAGATTTGTGAAAGGGTTGATACTGTGTGGAATCATTGCTGGTTTTATAGCTGGTATCCCAGCAGCTGCATAATACGTGGAGTTAGATGTAGGTCGCAGATCTTTCTCCTTGTCCCTTTCTCTGTCACGGTCTCTATCTCTGTCACGATCCCTGTCCCGATCTTTGGAACGGTCATCTCGGTCCCTGTCCCGGTCCCGATCTTTCCTAAAATGAGTTAAGAGACACAACAGAAAATGAGACACTTGAATATTTAAATGCAGAGAAGAAATTTTAATACAACGCAACCAGAAAGGTGCCCAGAGTAAAGTGAATACAGAGCAATCTTTAAAGGCTTGCAGGCAGCTACCTGGAAGGATAAGCACCAAGGAGTAACGACAGCATCTATGATGCATACCATTCGATATACAGAGCTACACTTATTGTACCTAAACACTACAACACTTCCTCCCATTACAGGCAAGACTGAGTAAAGCTATCACACAGAGATGAACGTTTTAACTCTCTTCATCTAACGATTATAAAGAATCAGCTGTGCAGTGTACATGTCTCACAGTTCTCCCCGTCCCCACTTGCTGGGGCAGAAAAAGAAGAGAACACTAAGTACTCTTTTTGCCTACCTACTACAGGAATTATACTCATCCAAAAAAACTAAGCCAAGATAAAAAGCAAACCACGGAGAGTTTGATTTTATTATTCCACAATTACTACGTAGCCTTTTTTTTGTTTTGTTCCAAGTCTTACACACAATTCTGACTCCATCGACTTTGATATACAGATTGTTGAATCTGGAACTTAAAATTTAAAACCAACCACTACAGTTCACAGAATCAAAATAATTTAGGTTGGAAATGACCCTTAAGATCATGGAGTTCACCTGTTAAGCCAACACTACCAAGCTGTACAGTATCTTCTCCAGTTGTACCTCCTATCACACACTTAAACAGCATTTATGTATTCGCATTTGTTCCAAATACTAAGTAGAAAAATTCACTACATGTGCAAAAGAAAAACAGTATTCTCAAACTCTGACCTCAGTCTTTTTGGGAGTTTCTAATTCTGCAAGTCCCTGTACTTGTTCTTGCACGTAACTACCACTCTTCCTACAAACACGCTCATGCAAGAATCCTTAGTTTGACCCAAAAACTACAGCTGCACACTTTTAACAAAAACTCCCAATTCAGGACTTTGAAACAAGCCCTGTTTTACAAAAACAATCCATCTCAATTTAATCTAGATCAAGTTAAAATGATTAGTGGCATCTTTGCCTGTAAACCTGAGGATATCCTCAGCTTTGTCTCTTTTTGTGCATTAACTGAAATCCCATCAAAAAGGCAAAACAACAAACTAAGTCAACACCAGCTTTAGAGTAAGTGCACACATAAACATTTCTAGGAATATCAGGCAAAAAAAACCATCACCTCCTTCTTCACCAATGCTCTGGATGTCTAGAAACCATGTCCACAGAAAACTCCTGCCAACGCTCCTCTCCTGTGCCTTTTTGTTTCAAAACATGCATTTGGCATTCAAATGTAACTACTGAAATAATACCAAATTCCAACCTATAGAGAAGATGCAGTAACTAAGATTTAATTAGTATTGATTCTATGCATTTTAATTCAAAATGTGCTGTGCTTTGGAAACAACCACCACTACTCTTCATGTATAAATGAATATAATGTATGCAGCCTTTTTTTCCTCCTCAGTACTTTAACATATCATGACAGAGGTCATGTTAAGATTTTTTTAACATTACTTCTTTTAACATAGACGCATTGAAAATAAAGAAGGATTACAAAACATACTCTTGACTTTCACTTACTTTACTAAGTTGTATACAGATTTTCCTAAAGATTTGGACTCTTGAGTAATTCAAAAATTAAGAGCCTTTCTAGGGCATCTGTTTGAATCTGAGATACTCTGGCTTTAATATTACCTCTAACACAGTCAAATATTGTACAAGCTAGAAATCTCTTCCTACTGTAAAATGTCAGGCAGATACTGCAGAACCCAATAGATTCACATTCTCCATATGGAAGTTACCCCTAGGAACTAGGCCCCATTATGCTACTTGGAAAAGGTGTAAGAGCTCAACAGCATTTATCAGACAGCCACAAAGCTTTGGACTTGTCTGATGAGCTATTCACCTTCTAAACAGCTGCAGGTAACATCAGTGGCAGGAAAAAGAAATAAAGGCATAAAGGCAATTCAAGAATGGTAAAGCCAGGGTAAAAGTCAGCACACTTCATTTAAAGTAAAGGAAGTCACACTACTAATGTGCCGGTTTGGGTTGGGTTTTTTGTGCATTCTTTTGTGTATGTGTGTTTCTGAAGGACTTCTATCCCTCACTGGTATCCAGTTAAAGTGTGAATAAACCACACCAACAAAATCTATTCCACAACCATTTACTTAAACAGTATCATGCTAGCAGCTTCTGCATTCCAGACCATCAAGTGTACCTGCCCACATGCTTCAGCCCCCATGAAGCAGCCCTAGTGCTGAAATGAACAGATCCCCACTGCTGCCTACCCTTCCCATGTGTCAGTACAAGCATTTCACCACCTTGGGAAGAACCAGCATTCATTTTAACTTGGATCAGTATCTCTGGTCTAGCCTCCCAAACACTGCCTTGTAGCACTTGTTTTCTGTGTTGGTAGCTACTCGTGTGAGCTTAAAACAAACAAAGATACAACCTCATGAACAAAAAGTGAATTAAATGGACTACAAATATAATCTATCATGGAAAGTGCCATAAATTCCTGATTTCTCAGTTTCTTCATTCAACTCTTACAGCTTTCTAATTGTACAAACAGAAAGGAAACCAATCAAGCTCTATGTACATTTCAGAAGTAAAAAATTATTTACATGTTAATAAAAAGAGTTGAGTCTATTTCTTGTTTTCAAAAAGCAGAAGAGAACCTGGGGTAACTAAATCCTACCATGGAAACAACACAACATACAACATGCCTTCAAAGTTACTCTCTAACACTTTTAATTGTACAGCAGCACTTTCTTTCCCAAAAACTGTTTACCAGTCTCCCATTATTACTGAAGCTTAGCAGACACACACTGCCTTGGTCAACAAGCAAAAAGAGGAATGACAGTTATATTGCCATATTAATTTCCTTAACTTCTAAAAAATGGAGCTTGGCAGTTCTTCACTGTTGCTTTTTCATTATTGGACAGAGAAATAAGAACTCAAATACAAAAATTAACAGTAAAATAGTAATTTTATCACATTTGTCTTGTGCCTGAAACCTGTAACCGCCTCCATGATCAGACAGGGGTTGGGACTGTTTTCTCTGCTTTTAAGTGAAAAAGCTATTTGCTTTCACTTCTTTATGTTCACACACATATAATATATATGAACACAAAAGAAGCACTATAGCAATCACTAAATAAGAGTGCTTTTCTTGGTAAAAAACATAAAAATAAAAATGGAAACAAAGGGCTCAAGGTTAACCACTGACCATCACAGTGAAAGTTTGAGCCCATCTAACAGATCATCACTATTTTTCCCCATTACTAAACAGCAATAGTTGATGCAAAAAAGGCAACGCAGCTACAGGAAGTTCTGTTCTATACAGAAATCAACCAAGTACAATTAATTTGAATAATACTATATCTACTAGCCCTCTAGATCACTATCTCTGATGTTACACAACTCAAATATATTTGAGAAGAAATTAATATATGTTAAAATACTATGTATGTAATTCACTGTAACCAAAAAACTTCCATACAATTTCTATTTTTCCAAAATATTTTACTTTCCAGACAATACTTCAAGTCTAGAACAAAACAGAAGTCACACAGATGTGAAGATTACACCAACAATTACAAACCTGTTGGCCAAGAAGAGCACTGCTGCTACGCAGAGCCACCCATACCAATAGAGGCAGGCCTCCATTAAAGAGGAACTAAACAATACAGATTCACTTGAAGTAACTTTCATATTTTGCCAGGTACTCCAGTTTGGATGCAAGACACTGTTCTAAGTGTGAAGTGGTAACATGCAAGGAGCTCATCCAGCTTAATCCAGCCCCAAAACCACCTAAATTGCAGAAATGCACTCCCAGCACAGAGGAAGGCAGGTACACACACGCTTTAACAAGACTCCGTGCATCTTCCTTACGGCCTTGCATAAGCGGCAAAACCAAACCACTCCAAAATAAATCAATCTTGTAACGTCAGCATGATTTGTGCTACATGGATTAAGATTTCAGGTCATCTAAGAAATAATCATGCTCAGTAATTATGCTTATAATGAGATCTTCTCAGTCCTATACCACTTAATGCTTTTACCAGCAGAGGAGGGGACAAAGAAGGGGCACAAGACCAGCACTGCTACAGCTCTTAGCTGCCATAAAGGTCAATGTCTTCTAGTTTAACACGGGTGGGAACTCCCTGCAGTACATACAAAATGGTAAAACTAAGAGTTCAGAGTGACATTATATAATCAGTAAAAACAATGACAAAGCCACACCAAAACTATAAAACCCACCAACATACAAACAAGGAAATACTGACCTGTAATTATCTTTACAACCAGCTGTAACAGTCGTACCACATTTAAATAACGCCCAGTTCTGACATAACCACTAAATAATTTTACAAAAGACTCTACATACAGAAAAGCTGTAAATGTACAACTTTTCTGTAGACTCAGATGAACTATTTGAATCTCTAGGAAATCCAACAAAAATGCATTAACTGAGACAAATAGCTCAATACATTTTTAAAAATGGAATTATGATCCTACAGACAGGAAAAAAGAGTTGAATTTATTTTATTTTGATAGCTGAGAAAAATGCATCAAACTCTAGGGGCTAAAAACTGAAGGTGTACAAACTTACCTTAAAAAAGGCAAGTTTTACAAAGACTGTTTTATCAGTGAAAATTAACTGCTACATTGGACTTAGAGTTACTGTAACCTTTGAGAACAAACTGAAGGCTTTTTCTTAGATAAATAGCCCAAAACAATGTGGATGGACTTTAGCAATTGTTTAATTCACGGAAGCCTCCTGTGTTCCATAAAAAAGGCCAAGCTAGATAAACACTGCATTTCTTTGTACTCCCTGAGACTTCAGAAATATACTTTAAAGAGCAGCCTGCCTTTCCTCCCCATCCTATCCAATTAGAGGGGAAAATACTATGTAAAGAAAGCTCTAAAACAACGTTGAATTTAAGGAGAGCACCAGGGCATTGTCTGTTTTCCTGCAATTACATTAACCTCAACAAAAACATGCTGAAGCGTGTGCAGTACAGTCCTAAAACGTAAACCTTCGCAAAACTAAGAAAAAAAAAAATAAAATAAAATAAACGCTCCCTTGCTCCTACCTCAAAACCCACCTCACCATGGATTCTTACTTCAAGCCAAGCACATCACCGAGGGTGAGTGGGTGCAAGACGTTAACAAAGGAACACCGCTCCCACCAGTGCAGGCACTAATAACACGGGCCGCACAAACCTCGTGCTCACCTCTAGGCCCACGCTTGCCAGACCTTTCACGCCAGAGAATAAGTAAACAAACACAAAGAAAAGGGGGAGAAGGAGTGGGAAGGTTGAATATAAATATTAAGGCGAAGAATCGCAAACAAAGCGCGGCGCGGGGGCGCGGGCCCAGCAGCGCGACCCCCCCGCCACGGGCGCCCAGCCCAGCC
>WEIU01013710.1:473425-518804 GCA_013389925.1 Aegithalos caudatus
CGCCGCGAGGGGACCGGGCCGAGGCCCTGCCGGGAAATCCCCATCGCAGGGTCAGGGGGTCACAGGATCACCGAGGGTGGGAAAAACCCTTGGGATCATCCAGTGCAACCGTCCACCCAGCACTACCGCTGTAACCACTAAGTCACATCACCCAGCGCGAGATCCAAACACCTCTTGAACACCTCCGGGCATGGAGACTCCGCCACCTCCCTGGGCAACTTACTCCAGTGCCTGAGCACCCTAAAAGATCTTTTTCTAATATCTAATCTGAATCTCCATTTTCTCAGCTTGAGTCGATTTCCTCTGACCGCTCGCTGCAGGCACAGCAGAGGAGAGCAGATCCCTCCTGGCTGGAACCTCCTGTCGGAGCTGGAGGGAGCCATGAGGTTCCCCCTGAGCCTCCTCTTTCCCGGGCAGAACGGCCTCCCTGAGCCGTTCCTCATAAAACGAGTTTTCTAGACCTTTCACAAGCTTTCTGCCCTTCTCTGATCACACTCAGCACCTCACACAGTACTTGAGGTGCAGCCTCACCGATGCTTTCTCCCTGTTCCTCTTCACAGTCCTGCTCGAGATTCCAACTTTTGCTCAGATACTTGAATGAGCACTCGCTCCTGCTACCTCCTGTCGGAAGGAGGGCACGTTAACATAAATGGCTCAGCTAACAAAAATGAAAGTTGTCAGGAAACATCACCTAGCAGCAGTGACCTGTTCCACAAGTACAGCCAGCTCAGCAAGTGGGCTTTGTCCATAGATTCCCATGTCAAAGATTTGCTGGAATTACCTTAATGTAGCTATTAAAATATTTAATGTAGACAACTCCATAGATTATTTTCTTTAATAGAATAACATTTCTGTCCCTAGTTTTAGATAATATAACAAAATGGCACACACAGCTCTACTGGAGTTCTAGATGTTAGTGTAATAAAAATAAGAGTTTTCTGCTTAGAGTTAGCAACCAAATAAATATTCCTGAAAACTGGAGTTTGAACTTTTCCTGCAAAGCTGGACGTAATTTTTAGAGTTATTCTACAAAAAACACTGGAATATCTATGTGGGCAGTTTCTAGAGGATAAACACTACAGAGTAATTCTCTCTATCTCAAGTATCAAGCTTACTTATGCTATGGTAGTCTACACAGAGCTGCATTGGCTGAATGCAGCTAAGGGAAGACTTGCTGCACATCTTTCCGAGTGAGTTTTAAATTATGTCAATTTTTTAAAAGAGCATGTGTTTATTGAAATAATTTAGGAGGGAAAAATACTGGCTAGGTCTCCCTGGAAAGTGGGAAGAATGGGAAGAATTTAAAAGCATTACAAGCATAAGTTGGGATGACAAGATAGTGCTGGGAGGTTCTGAGGAGGCTGCAGGGGTGGAACATTGGGAGCATGGAGAACTCTGCAGCTTTGTCTCAGATCTTTATTTCTCCTTCCCATGCACACCAGCATAAATCTACTTATGGTATTGCTCTGTATGTATGGCCAACATCAGTCAAGGTTTTGTTTTAGGAGATAAGAAAAAAACAGGTGTCTCAGCTGCTACGAAATCTGAGGCTACAGTTCAGCAACAAATGCAGAAAAGAGAGGAAGACGACTGTGTGCTAGTTGGGGTGAACTACTCATGTGCTCTGCCCCAGGCATATCCCACAAACCAGTTCACTCTGTTAGCAATTGCTAACTTCACAAACTTTTGAACTCATCTTCCACCCAACTATGCTTTGAGCTATCTGACTGCGTAATAACTGATCTGGTGTGTTCCCCCCCACCTCCCAGAGGGTTTACAACTTAAGAACTTCCTCCTGAAAGCACACACATGCCTTATTTTGCTAATGCAAATAATCCTTTTAACTTCAAAGGGATTAACCAGGAAGGAGTAGCAAAACTAAGCATGTAGGTAAGTGTTTGCAGGATCACAGTCTAAATATAAGATGAGACAAGAGAAAAAAAAAAGACTGGTAAGCACAAATTGACATAATGGCAAAATGATAAGCATTATGTCAAAAGCCTAAAGGTTGAAAGGAATATGTAAAATAGGGCACATTTAAGCATATTTTCTGCCTTTTCAAAGGCATTTGTTTAAAAAGAGGTTTCTATTCCACCCCCCCCAAGGCCTTTTATACCCATCTATAAAAGTAAAAATATTAGGTTACTGAAACAGAGCACATCTGTATGAGCTTCCACTTGACTATCTAGGCTTCTACCCTCTATTTCTTACCCTAATTTTAAAGTCACTGGTATCAAAATCCTCTTAGCCAACTTCCAGTGAATATTTCTTTACATTTGGAATGGGCATATTTATTATGCTATTTGGGTTGAAAGGAACATTAACACTTAAAACTGAAACAATGGCTTAGGGGAATAACATCATGTCTATTTTTTTTTTTTTCAGATTGTGCATTGCCTTCTCTCTTAAAGAATAAACATGAGTCTTAGACCAGCTGTAATTCCAAGACCCTGGAACCCTCACTTGGATGGTGTGAGGTTTCTGACAGAGAAGTCTAGTGTCATAGTGTCACAGTTTAGATTATTATTGCCTGAGGCTAATTGCTTCCCCCTTTCTAGAGATTACCGAGTCTGTACATCACATGAGATCTATCCAGTCTAGCTTCTTAGTCAAAACTCACCTTCCTCACTGCCTTAAGCTAAAACAGGGGATGGTGAAGTAAAACCACAAACCTCTGTTGCAGTGGAAGTCATAATGCTGGGCAGAGTGTTAGACAGCTAAGAAAGGTTAAATCTTCTAAAAGTTGTGTGTTAGAGCCCTAAAACCTGTGTAGTATGTATTTCTTTTATGGCTGGCTGGCTTGCAGAATACCCAAAGCTACAAAGCTACAGCCTATATATGCTCCCAGTGCCATGGACACACTTGTGCTGCCTTTTTTTTTTTTTTTTTTAAAATAGTTTCCTTTCTAAAAACAAGTGTAACTCCTATTTTTTAATAGATATACAAAACATTATACGAAAAATGTCCTGCAAATGAATTAAATAACAATAAAATAAAATACTTATGGTAATTATAATTGCAATAATGGCTTAAAATGTTATGTATGTATACAAAAATGGGTAATACCCTTAGAAAATTATCCAGGAGTCTTAAATGCACATGCTTATCACAGACAATCTCTCATTATATCCTCCCCCACCAAGCCCATGTGAATAAATGAATATTATCCTCATGTTCTGTCATATCATCAGGGAAAGAATCCTTGAGACAAGAACCCACAATCAGAGCATGTTTAAAAAGTCAGACTTCCACATCATTCAAATTAAAAATGTGAAGATGAATACATGAACTGATCTCAATTTCTGCAGTGAAGGAAAGAGGCAGCTTCTTTGTAATTACAGAAGCTAAACTTTGCAACACTTCAAGTATATATAAATCAGGATTGTGAATTGCTCTGGGAAGGATGCTGCAGGAAGACAGCATGGCAACAGCAGTATTGCTGTGACAGCAAACTTCATCAGCCATACAGACACACATCTGAATTTTGTGAATGGCTAATGAATGTTATCCCATATAGAACACACCACAGTGACTGAATCTGCTGGTCAGAACGGTCTGAATAACTTCAGTGAAGTTTCATAAAGAAGAAAAAGAGAGAGAGGAAGAGAGAGAATACGAGATAGATTACAGCTTTTATATCTACTAGAACTTCAACCAGAGTAAAAAGTCACTTTTTAAAACAAACCCCATTCTGTAGAAGGAAACATATTGTAGACAACCAGCTGCTATTCTGAGCCCCGCAGTCGCCTGTTAAGGCCCTATGATCACCTTTAATCCCCTCAGAGAAACCATGCAAGAGCAGATATTCGTTATGTGCTTTAAATAGAAATCAAAGAGATAGTGAAAAGCAAACCATCACCCCGAAGTAAATTAAATTATATGTCTAATTTACATGAGTTACACAGAATTCACACATTGTTCTCATAACTTTCAGGTCTTCATGGTTAAAGTGGCATTGTTTAATGCCTTCTGCATTTGGAAACATCTGAAACTAAAGGTTAATATGTTGCATGTAAAGACAGTTTATCTTTTAAATTGCTTAAAATCTAACCACTTTCTATGCCAAGTCTGAAATCTTGTGAGAAGCTCCCTAAATAAAAGGTGTTTTTAGGAAGTGATAGCTATTTCACAAAGAACTGTTTAAGGCCAGAGAAGATCACAATTTCAAGCATGTTGTTTGATTTTGTGCTAGAATATTAAGAGCCAATGCAAGTTTTTCAGTTGGCATTTCTTTTACAAAGGTCTGATTCTTTCTTGAATTTTCTTTACAAATTTTTCACATCAGCAGAAGGGAAAATGAGTACATTAGTATGAACTTTTCATTCTTTTTATGTTGAGTACAATGATCTCTTTCTTATCCACTATTGCATTAGCTTCTTAAGACTTTTTTTTTTTTTTTAAGTTCTGTCTTTAATACAGTCTGTAAAACATTCATATTCATGCCTAAGATTAGACATGCTGGAACTACCAGTGGTACCTGTTCACTCTGAGTATGTGCTAAATTCTTAGGAAATTTGTATGCTTAGTTCCTGCTATCTATTTAGAACATTCACAGTTTCAACAAGCTAAGATTACAGAAAAGCTAATGAGCAGTGAGACAGGTGATCTAATAACCTGTACCTCATGGGCTACTAACATCTAAAGTGGTAAATACTAATCCTTATTTTCAAAATTAGTTCCAGACTAAATTACAAAATAATAGCTATAGAAAATTAAGCACACTAAAAACCCATCATATCCTGCAACTGGTCTGTAACAAATCCTAAACATTAGCAGTCGTACCTTAAGACAGCTGGGTGCAATTTTTAACAAATGGCCTTACTTATTCTTTCCCCATATGATGAGATCTTTTTCTTCCAACTATATTAAAAGTCCACTTGCAGAAAAATCCTCAGCACCGGATGAAAACACTGAAAGCACACTTAAACTTCTGCAGCTGTGTAACCTTCCTCTTTACAGCTTCTTATCATAAACCCCCAGTCTTGCAGAAGCAAGGTTATTTTATTAGTGTGCATCATTTTCCACTGCCAGCTCCCATATGGGAGTAACAACCTTAGTATCATCTGAAAACCAGTGTAATTCTCCTGAAGAAGCTGAAAGAAGACACTGAGGTTTGGGGGAAACATGGGGATTAATAAACTATTGCCCTGTGAATGTAATGATGTCCTCTCTAATGAGCAAGACTGTTCCCAAAGGTAAAGGAGAAGGTGCTGCTAGAGCTTCTCCTTGTAAACATGAAAGAACCAACACAATGCTCTGGTGAGTGATCTTTGTAGACAGAGCAACTTGGTCTCTGCAGCATTTATTAAAATTATAACAGTCATATCTAGGTTGAAACAAGAATTGGCTTATGTGCCCTTAGGCTAATTTTTGTAATTAGAGTAGTGGTGACCTTGTCTTCTATATATTCTGCCTTTGCAAAGGTGAGCTATATGTATGGCCTCTTTCTTGTCTTGTAACTGGCCTGCCATAGGCACACAGGACAGCTGATCTATACTATGCAGGTTGGATCTATTATGTAAGTGCTGCTTCCTGCCCAGATCTGAAAAGTACCAGGAAAGAGGATGGTGGGGAACATGCTGTTGCCAAAGTCTTCCTCAGACTCTTTGGGCCTGGACTGCAAAGCAGATAATTTGTTCTGAAGGCAGCACCTTGCTTCCAGAGTTCATTTTCTTGGGTCCCATTTTGATCATCACTGAACATTTCCATATTGTAGGAGATTCCTCCAGAAAAGAGAATGGCTGGGACTCATCTGTGCTTCTTGGATGTTATTCAGACTACGTGTCCAAAATAAAGCAATGCTGACTCAAACTTGGTTTTGTGTTCTATGAATGTGTAATGCCACTCTGTTGTGTATAGTCTCATATAGCATCATGTATTTTCACGTATTATATGAATGTGAAATTCCACTATGATAGCAGCACTTTACTATTACTATTTACTATTTCTAATCCTACTGTAATCAGAAGGGAGGTATCACAGGTAAAGAAGTGATTTCCTCTGCAACTTAAACATTTTTTTAAAGTACCTTTTGTCTATGCAACAGTACATGCAATATCTAACACACAGACCATTCTTATGTTATATTTAACATGCAGCAAGTAGTTCCCTGACTAAATGGGGCTTTTCAAGATTGTGTATGACCGAAGGAGTCCCTGACCTTCCTGATGCTGACTTCTTTGCAGTACCCTCTCCCTCACTATGGCATAGTTGTTTAGATAATCATGCAATGCATCAGGCTGTGAAACCGATATGGTTAAAAAACAAACCTAGCAACAACAACATAGAGTTTCTTAGTCTGTTTGGTTTCCCAACAAGGACAATAGATGGAGTAGCATGGGGACACAGACAAACAACAGGAGACAGGACACTGTCAACTGCCAGATTGCCTGAAAAAGTCCATGACATAGCAGTCTGACACTGCTCATAGTGAATAAAGTTCACTACTTGAATATGTCTTTGGAGAATCAGGACCAAAGAATTGTATTTACAGTTTTATTGTAAAAGCAATTTTTCAATATGCATTTTTACATGCCACATGACTGATCCTACATTAAAGGGACATCTTGTTTGATTTGGATACATTTCCATGGATCAGATTAGCCCCACTCATTCAGCATTTTTTTGCAGAAACATTCAGATATTTAACATTAACTTAATTTTTCATAGATTCCAGTGGAAAATAATTAATAAATGGAAGCAAATTTATGCTGGAGAATCCTAGAGAATTTAATTTACTTTAAAAGAAGGCAGTGCTGCTTAGCACCTTGTGTGACAGAGGGATGGATAAGGACTGAATCTTCAGTACAAATATCCTCTGAAAATCGTTCATATTCTATGAAAAGCATGCAGTATCCTACAGGGAAGCATGTTGATCTGGGAACAGTAAAGTAGGAAAAAAACATTTCAAATCCTCCAAGACATAGGTAAAACACTGTGGACCTTGTAGAGGATTTAAAAACAAATGAGACTATATATACTCATCTTTTTAATAGTGTATCTATTTGAACACTCAAAAAACCACCCTAAAATGAACAGAACAAGAACAAGACTGTCCATTGATATATATTCATACAGAAGAAAGCCCTAATATCCCTCCTACATGTCTTTTAACTCTAAAGTTCTCCCATAGGTGTAGTTCTTATAAGCTTTTTGATTTACTTGTGTCAAATAAACTGCATTAACAAAGACCTGGTTTTTGCATTGGTTTAAGTTAACCTTTCAAATCTGGACAGAAATTACTTAGGGAACACTTAGATAAATTGCTTTTTTGGAAGATTATTGGAGCAGGAAAGTATTAACAGTCCAACAGAGGGACATTGCTACAAAGCTGATGGTTATAATGTCTTCTGATCCCCAGGATGGATCTAGAAGAGGTTTTCTGCTTTGTAATTTATGAATACCACTGCACAACAACCAGTATGGATTCTGCAGGTGGTCTGCTGTAGCTTTATTTGTAACCACAGCATTTACTGTCTCTATTGTGATTAGGAGTAAATGTCACCCTGGTTTAATGCCATGATGATTAATACTTTTGAATTAAAATGTTCTCATTAGCTAATACTAAAAAATAGCCGAGAGACATGTCCATAATCTGCTTTGTCATATCTTAAAAGCAAATCACATTCCTGTGCTAATTCTGCCATAGTTAACACTGAGATTGGTGTCACTGCTTTCAAAAACTTCTGCTGACTTGATCCAAACATTGCAGTGTTTCCTTGGGTCAGTATGCAAAATTCTAATATATTTCAGCAGGAAGTTGTAGCTTGTCCTATGCACATTTGTATTCACAAAATCATCCAGTTCTGCTCATGGCCATCGTCTGGATGCTCCCTGGAGGAACTCTACTTCTCTAGGTCTATCTCAGTTCCAACATTATGTTCCCCCAGGGGACAGGAAAAAGAGCAGAGTGTGTAAAAGATGACAATACCAAGGGTAAAAACAGAAGAGAGAGAAGAACATAAGAACTGACAGGGACGAGAGACAGAGAAGCAGAAACAGGAGAAAGAAGAAGAAAAATCCAGCCTTCTGAACAAAGCCACATCTCAGACTTTCAAAAGGGATAAAGATTTAAAGTGAAGACAAGTAGTCTCAGGAAGTAAGACTGAAAGACAAACCACTTAAGGAAAAGGAAAGCTATTACCTTTTTTTGGCTTAAAGCCCCCATCAAGCATTTGATGTGGAAGCTCATGTGTCTTCACCAGCACATTGGTATGAAATTGCAAACCTCAGACCCATTTTTTTCCACTGTTCCTCTGTTATTCCAGTGTTCTAAAACACATACAACTGGTGGCTCTGCTCTCAGCAGGCTCTGTCCTCAGAAGTCTTCTCTGCTGCACCATGCACAGGCTCACACAGGCTGTGTAGGTACACCCACAAACCCACATTTTCTTTTAATTACAAGTAATTTGCAAGCTACCAACTCTAAATGACAAAGGAAGGAGGAGCAGAGTTAATATTTCATTGAGGGAAAAGAAGAATATAAAACAAATTTAGAAAGAAGGTTGCAGATGAAACTTTGGTCAGGGAAAGAGCAAAGCAGCCATATGTTCTAGGTGCAATACCACAGATCTCCCAGGAGATGAGCCCAGATGCTATGTGGAATGCCACTCTGTCATTGAGGCAAGTGAGAATAAGAAAGAAAGAAGAAACAGGAAAAGAAAGATTCCTGGTCTTAAATGCCACCTAAATCTAATTACCCTAAACTGAGGCAAGATCAGAGCCTTAACTCTGATTTTGCTGTTGTGCAGTGAATGCAGCTGAGTTTCATCATATTTTCTTTGGAGTTCCCTGTGATGCAATAGATCCCAGTCTCCAGTAAAGCTGCTCTTGGTGCTTCTTCCTTCCTGCCCATTTCTCAGTGTGGTGTGTCACACCGAGCTGCTGCACTGTATTTTTTTATTTCTTCCATCAGCTTTCATCTCAATTCAAATGGATCTGCTGCTGTTGTCAGCAGCTCCATAAATCAGGTCTGTGCTGGAATATTACAAGTATTTCTAATTATGAAGAGGATATAAGTAGTGGTTTCTTTATCACTTATCACACTGATTTTTTACCTTTGAGATTAGGGCTCCCTCACAGCATTGCATTCTGCATTTCTGGATTGGTTTTCAGTGAGAGAAATATGCTAAAAAATTGCCACTTAATTAAACTTAGGTCTTGCAACCAACATTACAAACGACCCTTTCCACAAAAAAATTACCCAAACCTTCAGCTCTTTCCCATCCCCATCAAAGAAGTTATTATGGAAAACAAAAACCAGATTTTATATTTGCTCAATATTTATTTGAAATATGTTCAATTGGTAGTACCTTATCCTGCAAATTGACTTTGTTACCTTCTTTTCTTAGCTTGGAGGAGAACTCTGGACAATATATTCATGGTACTAGATAAGCTTCCTACAGGAATGATCTTCCTGAAAGTGTAAGCAGCCCCAGTACAGTCAAAAAAACTCTAAGACACTCTAAGATCTAAAGGTTTTTATGTTTCAAAGTCCTAATATAGGAGAACTACTGCAGGAACTCATTAACTAACAGTATTAAATAGTACCAGTTTTCCTAAGCCAGCTGTGGAAATTGAGAAGTGTGGTTCATTCAGACACTGTCAGTGAGGTACACAGAGTATAACTGCAGTCTGTGTCCAACTTTGAAGGGGAAGTGGACCAGTGGAGAGGATGGATCTGAGGATCACTAAGACAGTTGTGCCATCAAGGAGGAGTGCTCAGCCCTTAGGAATGAGGGAGGTGGGCTTGTTCACTCTGCCGAGGAAGAGCTAAGCAGTAATCTACCAGCAGCCTACAACCCTTGAAGGGGAGTCACGAAGGTGATGAAGCAAAACTCTCCTCCATATTAACAGATTGTGTAATAAGGATCTCAGCTAGGGAGGTCTGGGCTTGGCTGGGAGGACACTACACTACTGGAGCCAGTTCATACCATTATTTTCCCAGGGAGACAGTGAAATCTCTCCATCCTTGGGACTTTTCAAGACTTACATGGATAAAGGCACAGCTAACCTAATCTAGCACTGGCAGGAGTCCCAAGTCACACAGGAGGTTAGACCAGATGATCTCCAAAGGTCCTGTCTGACCAATATTTTTATGACTCTGTGAAGTAAAAATAAAACAAAAAGTCAGGACTGCTTCAAGATCAGTTCAGTCATGGCAAAGTAAATTAAGCAATCATCGAATTATTGCTTGGCTGGTGTCGCTGACATTTTTGGTGAAGTAACTATATTTGAATTGCATAATTTGGAATCTTCAATAGCAGTTTCAGTAAGAGTTCTAGTAATGTAAAGTACATGGATTTTAAATCACATTACCCTTTCAGCTCTAGAGATGTAAATTGCTGAGGAGTACTAGTGGATAATGTACATCAGAGATGTCCAGGCCAAGTTTCATTTATATAGGAACTACATTCTTGATCAGTTTTATCATGCCAGCACTGTTCCTTAAAGCTAAATTTATTTTTAAATAAAAGCACCAAGCAGATTGAAAAAATTATCTCTTTCTAAAAACAAGGCTTTCCAAAGAAATTCTCCATAAGTGAACAGAAAAGAAAAAGGAGCCAAGGGAAAAANTTGTTTGTTGTGGGGTATGATCAAACAGGCCAGCACTACAGTCAGTGATAAAAGAAGGCAAAGTGCTGGGCAGACTGCTGTATTCATCTGCTTAAAATTCACATGGTCTGAGTTCTAGAATAATTTGCTCCACACCATCTGGTAGACATAAGAACTATGAATATATAGTGGGGGGAGGGCATGAGGAAATTTTCTGCATTTCAGTAGCATGTAGAAATACTGTATTGGGGTTTGCAACTTATGTTCAATGCATTTAGTGTGCAGGTAGGTAAGCTGTAAACAATCCAACAAATCCTAATTTTTAAAACATTTACAAACAAACTTACTACAGTAGTATAATCCCACTCTTTGTACCTTATATTTGGACTCAGAATATAACACAAGCTATGAAATGCAATGAAGCAAGTCAGTACAAGTATTACTCAGTGGTCAGTATGAACTGTACATTGTTATTCATGCCCAAACCAGAGAGTATGAATGTTGTAGCTCTCAGCTAAACCTCTTAGCTTCAGTTATAAGCTCAGATTTTAGAAACTTCTACTTGCAACAGTGAAAACTTTCAGTGTGGGTCAAGGAGACACCAGAGATTCAAGCTGCTGTGGGATAGAGATATGTGGAATGAACATGCAGGAAGGAATTACGCAAGCCCCTTTTCTAAATGTGTTTCTACGTTGTCACTCCAGAGAGCATATTATTCTCATACATTACTTTCATAGTTTGCTGTGCAGGCTAGCTAGTTTTTCCTAGTTTTGGATAAGGACCAAACTGCTTTCAGCCAAAATGATGGCTGTTTGACAAAGGTATATAATTTATCCATCAGTTATTTTTTTACATTGTAGAAACCATGTTATTGCTATATTTTTAATTATAATGATTTTGTGACTTATGCAAGTTTATTCACATAGAATAGAATGTCATTTATCAGAGTGAGCAGTTCCCAAGGTTTGTCCTGTCCTTTAGTCACCAAGGAATTCTTAGAGAGCACAGAAGCTCATATTGCATATGCATATGTACCTGTTGTTCTCACATTTGTGCTTAAAAACCTGTAGCTAATAAGACAGAGAGGAGCAGCAGAGTAGCAGATTTCTCTAACGCAAAGTGTCTGTGGTGGTGAGATCCTGACAGATGGGCTCAAGAGGATTCATTTGGGACAATTTTGGTTGTTCCTGGTCTGCCAACTTTTCCAGCCTGTCTAGGAGTCTGCTTACATCCCATGGGAACCCTCTGTATGCCTCTGCCACCCCTCTGCCACAGGTGTACTGTAGCTGCTGTTTTGTACATCTCATCCTCCTGTCTCTGCCCTCAGAGTGTAACTACAGCAGCATGAGGAGGGGAACAGTCTCAACTGACTAAAGCTACCAGACAGCTTTAAGAGTTCCATCCTCCATAAATACAAAAATCTGGACCAATAAAATGTATCAATTCAGTCGTTATATCAATACAAGCATATTGGCTGAGCTGTATGTGTGGGAGCTGATGCTGTCACGTTACAGAAAGAGTTAACCCTTATAAACATCTCTGTCCCAAGGGAGCTACTCAGTACACAGCTTGGATGACCAGAGTGTTTCTGCTTCTCCAGGCTGCTGCAAAGGGTATTTAATTACAGAGATACTGCTGTCCCAGTGCTATTACAGCATTGCAAGGCAGTCATAAAGGCTGAGAAAGCATTCTCCTTCCAAGCTTCTGATGTTAAGTGGCTTATAAAGTTTCCAAAATGTGACCTTTAGAGCTGAAATTTATTATGCTTGCATTATACCCAAGACAAATTTAATTAGGCAGTTAAGAAGAAAACCTGTTTACAAAATGTTAAGTCATCTACGTGGTAAAGGAGTATTTTCTAGTTGCTAAAATAATTCTTCAAATGTAGGGGGAAATTGTACAATTTTTTTTTCCGCTTTAGGCATGCCACATGCTGAAGAGTAATCTCATTTCATGCAACCCTTTTCCAGATTTCCCTGTGTTTCTTGCAGTCAGTTTTCTCTCTCAGAACTGTCCCTGATGGTAATTTCCACATTTGCTCTTACTGTCTCATGCTAGTGTTTGCAACTTATGCTTGCTAGAGCTATGACAACAGCAAGTGCTGGCCAAATAGCATTCTTACAGTGAATAGCATTCACTTCAGCTTAGAGTGTTGAAGAATGTCAGTATCTTTGAGGGGTCAGTCTGTTTGTTCTTATTAGAAAGCTCACATAAGTTTTTCCTGTAGAGAAAGATGACATTTCAGTGCTTAGTAAACTCCTCTTTAAAAGCTAGATCAAGACAGTCATGCAGGCAACTAGTAATGCACATAACCATGCTTTGACTATTATTACTGATCAAGTAAAATAAAGAGTTCATGGCCTTTTTATAGCATTTTACTGGCATGTGTCAATAGTGTACTGATACAGGTTTGTGCATTTAGCCATTAGAAGCACTATTGCTTCCAAAGACAACAAATGAGAAAGGAAAATGGACTGGGAAGAAACTGATTCTTCAGTGCCACCAGGTGTGGCTAGCTGGACACTTGGGCAGATGGAGGACATGGAGCAGTAGTTCCTGATGGTTTGAACAGGATAGGGCTGTGCCCATGAGCCTAAACATCACCTCTACTGATGGACCGAATGCCAAGAATGACAGGGAAATTTATAGGAGTGGGGTGGCTGGTAACAGATGTCCTGGAGACAAAGAACCCTGAGGGTGATGCACTGTGGAGTCAAGATAAAACTGAGCCATCACTTACCATATTTTTATCTGCAATTGTTATTAATGGTTTCTAGGCTGTTTTCGTCAGTCTTACAAAACCTAGGGCCTGAAAAGCCTATTATGGTGTCCTGATTTTGAAAGGACAGGTATCTGCCGTCAAAAAGCTGGAAGTTCCCTTTGAATAGAGAGTGTAAACCCCTCCCTCAAATTATTATGATTTTGCAACTAAGGGCTCTCAGGCAAAGTTTTGGGAATAGGAATAACAGTCCTTTAATGGGAATATTAAAAATACAAATGTAGTAGTACAGAAAATAAACATGCAAATAAAACAAAGAAAAAAACCAGAAAGCCCTGAGAGAGTCAGGGATGTGACCTGACACCCTGTTGGTCAGGGTGTTAGAAGCAGTCCAGATGAATCCTTCTGGAGTAACAGATGCAGTCCTGTGGAGTAGAGATGGTCCTGTAGAAAGTCCAGTGGTGGCGAGATGGGTCCAGTCATCCTCTGGGAATCTGTTCCTATCTCCCCTTTTTATCTAGGTAGGGATGCTTGGGTCCCTCCCAGCTGGGCAGAGTATCTCCCAATGGGATAATGTAATGTGTCAGGTCATTAGTGAGTGTTAATGGCCCATTATCAGAAAATATCAGCTCTGACACTCATGCTTGGCCACCCCTTTGTTTTGGTTAAGTACCCAGCAATTAATTTCCTGGAAACCTAACTGAAAAAAATTCAACTAACACAAAAGAAACAATACCCAACCTCCAACATATGGCAAGACTTATTTACTTCTAAAATGTTGTTCCTTATCACAGTACTGAGTGTCTGGGGACTGGTGTACAATCATTGCAGGAGAAACACTCTTCTGTGGGATCAGGTGCAGTAGCAGTTTCATTCAGTCTCTCTGTGAAAGCAAGGGACCACTAGTGGATTGGCCAGCCAGATTATAGGACAACTGCTCAATATCTGTACCTCATGGAAGAGGATGGAGTTTGGAAAAATGAAGAAACTAGAGGGTAGGTGAAATTAAAAAAAAGGAGTAAGAAAGCTAAAAAAAAGGAAAAAAAAAGAAGAGTAAGGAAAGCATGATTAAGGATGAAGATGTTTCTATCAAGGAAAAAAGAGATTGGAGAAGGCTAAAAAGAATCAATAGAAATATTAAAGATATCCAAGTGGATCAGGGAAAGAAAGTGTAGAACCTCAGGCTGCTGTGTTTTGTGTAGCTCTGTGTGTATGTTATGCAAATATACTGTTTTGCATATACAAGAATAATTACAGACATCAGTTTAAAAATAAATTAGTATCAATTATAAGTATTAGCTAATAGCTCCTTTTAATTAAATTCTTTGTTTATCTACAAGAAAAGTTTTCCACAGATACAACTATGTCTATATTGCTCCTCCCCAGTCTAAGGATCCTTAATTGTCTCCTGGGCACAACTCATTGGCCTCCAGGACTGATGCAATTTGCAGCCTTCTTGATGAGCTTGCAAATTATTCCATAGTATAACAATTGCATTATTTAGGGGCAGGAATATTTCAAATAAGAGTTTAATGGATGGCTTGTGTACACACAAACATTACTTCAGGACAAAGTAAGGTACAAGCTTAAATAAAGAACAGTCCTTGTACAATGATTCCTAGTGTAAAAACATCCTCTGTAGCTGAAGAAATTCCTTTTCCAGTTCTTAGTTTAAAGTAGTCCCAGTGTTTAGTGTAACAATACCTGTACTGGTCCCTTCACAGAGAAGCACTTAGAGATTAATTTTTAATCATTGTTCAGTTGAGCTGGTATTAGCTGGTGATGTTATAGACAGAAAAATCCATGTCCAAAATGTCACACCTGTCTCAGCATATGCCACCAGACCTGTCTGGCTGGCACTGCTTTCAACCATGCATAGTTAGTCCAGGGGTAGAGATAATAGGGAGGACCAGAAAACTGGAATAAATTGAGGGAGCAAATGTTATACAGTGGAGAAGCAGCAGCTCTCAGAAGTTTCTCTACTGAAGGTTTGCGTGTTTTTCAACTGAAAAAAAACCATAAATATATATATATATAAAGTTGGTCTTGAAACTGATGTGTTCTGGATTCCAGATATTTAAATTTTAAAAAAGAGGTAAAAAACGTAAGTTACTCACATGGTGATTGGTTGGTACCCAGACTCTAATTACAGGTAGATTAGGGAAGCAAACAGTTGTGGTAACAGCACAGTAAGGTACCACAAAAACAACACCCCTTATTGAGGTCTTGTACTGAAGGCTTTTGCATGATTCACCCCTAACTTTATATTTCCTGGAATTTACCACTACTGTTATGGATCTTTGATCTTTGGAACTATATATAACATTTAACAAAGATTGAGTTATCTTTTATTTAAATAATTTAATAACCAACATGCAGCAGGAGTCAAGGTATGTCTTTGGAATACTTCTAGGAGGTATTTTTAAGGACAGAATTTACCTATCCATGTAATATAGACATACCAAGTATGCATGGCTACAGTATTCACAGTTTACTGATAAATTTGAAAGCAATTCATGATAAATATGTCATCCAATTTCTTTCCAACAGAAGCTCCTCAAAATTAAATGCTTTGTCTTTCCCCATTATTATTCACAAATTTACTATCTTTAGGTTGTTATAAGCATAGAGCATTGCTGGGACTTCTATTTGTATTGCACTTTATAAAATTATCATTCACTGTAATGGATTTTTTCCTTGTCTCTTGCTTCTCTTGTTAATTTGTGTGCTTGTAACATTCAGTCTACTTGTATCACCACTTCGCATTTGTTATGACTCCCAATGTAATTTATTATATATGCAACTAATATGTGTGATTTTTAATTGCTACATTTATTTTATCACCCAATCAGGATGGCTTTTAGCTAAATATTTTCTTGATTGTGAAAGTAATTTCTTTGGTCTAATCCTGAAATATACATCTATATTTAGAAGACCAGCAGTAAGTTTTAAAGAAAACCTCATTTACGCAAATAAAAATATTACAAAAATTTAATCCAAGATTAAATAGAAGAAAAATGTATTTTCCCGATTTGTACAATGTATCTACATCCTGTTGCATCAGAATGCTACATCTAAAATAAATTTATGGGTGGAAAATATTTATTTGCATATTAAATACAATTTGTATTATTCTAAGTGTAAAATATGAAACCAAGTATTAAGAATCATTAGTGGTATGTGATCATTAAAGTCTATATGTAACTGAGGATTTCTTATCTGTAAGTTTAATGTAGAGAGCTCATTGGATTTCTAAGACCAGTCATCGGGGACTGGACAAATGATATTTACCCTCTTAATTATCCAGTGAGATTAGTGTTTGTGGTCTATATAAGTAGGTCACAAACATAGCAAGGAAAATTAATTGTGCTACAGAGTAGCAATGATTCATATGTTTTCTAATCATAATTCTAGTCATATTTTAAAGATAAGCCTCCTTAAATATTTGATTTTTAAGAAGATATATTAACATTCGAAGGATACTTTCAAACCAAAACAAAATACCACTCTGGGTGGAAGTAATTTCTCTGCATTTTTCCAGTGTTACTTTGCAGTATGACTGCTTCCATTTTCAGAGATATGCAGAGTCAGCACTCCATCACTTGTGCTGTCTGTCAAAACTATATGTCCCCAACTGACTTTTCTTATTTTTTAAATATAGCAAATAGGAAGATATGGTGTGTCACCAAGAAAAAATTCTGAGCCTATTTTTTAGATTGGCTGTGGCTCCAATTTCATTAGAAATATGCTTGGCTTTATGTCCACATATGTAATTGTTTTTCACCAATTCAAAACAATTCAAAATGCTTCAGAGTTCATTATTCTGTGATGTTCTTGCTCTTAGACACTCCTTATAACATTGCTGGCACAATATGATGCTCTGCAAATGTCAGCAAAGACTCCTGCCACATGCTGTAGCTGCTTTTTTCTTCATTTGCTCCATAAACATTAGTCTCAAAATCACAACATTTTAAGGCATTACCAGCCTCCATGGGTTTATTCTTTCATTACACCCATTTGTTTTAGTTATTACATTAGTTCAATTTCCACAGTCATAGTTACACTAGTGTATCAGCATTTCCCACTTCAGTTGGTTTCAGTGCATTAAAAATTAGTCATAAATACAGTTTCATGATCAAATTTGGCATAACTTGCTTTACAGGTCAAGCAAACACATTTTTCTTTCACAGATTAAAAGCAAAATCTGTTTGATCATATTTAAGCCATTTCATTAGTTGGAAAACATTTAGGTTTATTAATTTGGAAACACCATGACAAGTTCTGCTGTTATTTATACTACTGTTAGTCCAGAGTAACCCAACTGTATTCAGTAAATTAGTCTGAATTTGTACCGTTTTTATAAAGATGGTCAAAAAATGGCCCATTTTAACTTAAATAAATAATGGATAGGGAAAAAATAAATGGAAGGAAAATAAACAGATTAATTATGAAAGAAATTGCCTGCTCATTGAATGGTCAAAATGAGTGGTGCTTTCACTGCAATACTTGCCCCAGGAAGGAAGGAAGGCAATTGCAAATGAAATTCCCACTTATAGTATTTCCAGTTCAGATGGGGATTTAATTTATTTTTACTTGAATTACTGGATACCGAGAGGAAACTGGTGTCTTGAGGAGCAAAGCTGCCTTTCCTGAGAGCATTTACTTCTTTCACATATGGAAAGAGTGGTTAACATATAAAGAGGGTTTCTGCATTATGTCTAGTCACAAACATTCAGGTCACCAGAAAACCTTGAAATTAAATATTTTAAAGCTCAATAACCTTTCACTGGTGCTAAAGGCATTTTATAAGATCAAGAGCTGCCATGGAGAAGTCTTCTCAAGTGCATCTATTACTCATGAACACAATGCTGTGACAGCTACAATGACATTTTAGATTACTTTTGATCCAGGTTGCTTATCTTAAAGCTAAGTTTTCTGTAAAAGGTGGATCAGAGTTATCATGTAGCTCCTCTGTAGATTTTTAATGTGGCAAATACTGGAGCACCATTTGTTACCAGGAGTGTCTCAGACCACTGCACACTACTCAGAGGATTTCAGGACTCCACAGCTGTATAAATCCTTGAATTAAAATTCCTTTATGGTAGGCTATGGCAGTCTTGATGTAGGTGGGTGGGTTAAATGTTCTATCTCCTAAAACCCAACAGCTTTGCCAGATGACAGTAGCTACCTCTGCACTCCTTGGCACCTTTTGGAATTTCTGCATAGTCATAAGTCTCTCTGACAAGGATGTACCTGCTGCCTTCTGTTTGATGGCTGTGCCACTGATGGACCCTTCTCCAAAACCCAGCGAGGAAACCCTTCCAACCCAAATGAAGATCAATTGCACTGCACCTGAAGTTTTGATAAATCCTTTGATCATCCAATAATGACTAATTGCTTTAGGGGAGCACAGTAATTCTGATGACAGCCATTTATCAAACAAGGGAAAAGAGAAACTTGGACCTTTACAGTGAAGTTAGCCATTCCCATCTTACTAACTGTGTTTTGCTTTATGAAGGGTAGGTCAGCAAAGAGATACTCTCATATGCTCTTACTCAAATTAATGAGTAAGCCTTTCTGAGGCCTAAGAAGGAGCACAGTGTGAATGTTGCTAGAAATTATTTTCCTTGTCTACACACTTTCTGTCCCTACCCAGCTTGTTTCATTTCTGAAGGAGATTATCAAAAGACATTAATAAGAAATGGCCAAAGCACATTGTCACTTATAGGAATGCTTTCCATATCTGTAAATGGTGAGCTCCTCCAGCTTTTTGCTGTCTTCTAAAACCCACCTGACTATAATAACCTTGAATACTTCATGTTATGTCCATGAGAAGATGAATCTAGATGTGAGGGATACAGAGCCAGGAGCTGCACTCCTCTCCTGTGCTGAAATGGCTGTGTCTCAGATGTGGGCCCTCTCGCCAGCTGTCCCTGATTCTGGGGGACCTTGCCAAAATAGAGACAGAGTCCTCCTTGCCTTCTGCTGGAAATACAGGATTTACCTGCTGCTCTGCTAGTTTTGCCACAAAGTGCAGGTCACACTTCAGCTGCAGTATCCATGCTGACCTGCGGGTGGAAGTCCTGCAGAAGGAAAAGAGGTGCACGGAGGCAAGTTTCTGAAACACTGAAAATCCAAGAACGTTACCAAGACCCAAATACAGTGTCACTCTGGAGGATATTTTGGAAGAACTATCTTCTTGTCCTCTACCAAAGACAAGGACCTCTTCTAGTGGTAGCTGTGCTTCTATCCTCTCTCGAGGTGACAGTGAACTCCAGAGAGTGACCAAGTATCAGCTGCACTTTGTGGTCTGTGGAAAATATCTGGCATCCTTCCCTTGGATGTGTGCAGTGGTGGCTGAAATTAATACGTCAGTCCAGAAGCTGCTGCTTTATTTCATGCTATGGGTTCTAAGGAGGAAATACCCTACCTATTCTGGCATATCCATGCACCAGAAGGCATTGCAGACAGTGATGATAATCTTCCAATTACCACTGGAAAACTGATAAAGACTGGAGGGTAGGAACCCTTGGACATAAGAGGCAATGAGTGCCTCTTTGGTCAGCTCACCATTGGATTCATGCTGTCTCTTTGCACATCTTTACATATCTTCCAGTCAGGAAGCAACTTAGCTGAAGCCCACAAGATTTCATGCTATCCACAGGCAAGGGTGAAATGTTTTAAGTTTTAGTGTGATAACCATAGAGGTTGGAAGCCTCAGAGAAACACTGCATTGCTTTGAAAAGACAAAAGATTGCACTTGATCTCTTCCTTTGCATAGAAACTGCCTCTAGAGCCAGCTGGCCATAGTATCCAATACTCCACCTTCATCTAAGTAACCTCCATGGAGATTTGAACTGCCACCTGCACTTAGAAAATCTAAGTCAGATTTCAAATGCTGTGGATTGTTGTCACCCAGGAGGTCAAATACCTGGAAGAGAGGAGCATCTATAGCAAGGATGCTTTAAAGCTGTATGCATACATCATGTGCAAGGCAATCTTGTTACACCTTAATAATAGATTGGGCACTATATTTAGGCAGTAGCTGATGAAAACTTAACATGTCCCAAGACAGTTCTCAAATCAAGTTTTATATACATAAGTATATAAATCACTCATTACCTCTAGCACAAGAGAGTGTACTGATGAACACATTCAGATTCCAAGCCTTGGACTTTACTTTCTAAGGTTGCTGGTTATTATTCTGGCATACTTTCATGGCATTGAGCATACTGTTCCTCAGACATCAATCTATAAAAGCCCCAGCCTCATTCTTGTTAACATGGTGTTGATGCTATAGGAAGTATAGTGAGGAACAAAGAAGGGGAAAAAAAGTGCATGCATGAATATTTCTGTTATAATTCCTGTATAATTTCCATCATAATAATAGGTAAGTAAATAAATAAGTAAATAGATAATACTGATAGAACTAGCAAGCCAACAACTGTAATGGATTCTTGTTAGACTGGCAATAGCTTCAACTGCCAGCTCAGAGCAATCATGGAGCTGAGTGGTGGTTGCCCTCTGCCAGTCCTGTTCTCTGGATACAGATAGACATACTACACACATAGTTCTTTCTTAGTTTGGCCAGCATAATGATTCCTGGTAATCCAGACAATAGGGCTAAAAAAACAGCTAAAGATTTGGGTGAGAACATGGTGTGAGGCCTCTTTCTTTCTTAGGCTCACCTTGCTTGCAGATACCAGTTTTGCCTTGGAAATGAACTTTTACGTAGGATGGTTAAGGCATGCTAAAGAGATTACATTATGAAGGATCTAGTCAACTCAGATCCTTGGATATAAACAAGCATCACTTGTTTATGGCAAATGAAATTATGTGAAAACCATTCTCTATGTGTCATGGTTTAACTAAGCACCACACAGCCACTCACCCACTGAATGGGATGGGGATGGGGAGGGAATGAATAGGGGTAGAAGAGAAAAAGAAACTTGTGGCTTGAGATAAGAGCAGCTTAATAATCAAAATGATATAATAATAAAAATTTGTGAAAAGTAAGGAAAAGATGGGAAAAAGATAACAAAGACAGAGAAAGATAAAACCCCAGAAAGACTAATGATGCTAATGTAAACAATCACTCACCACCAACTCACTGTTACCCAACCAAATCCCGAGCAGCAGCCCACCCACCAAACTTCCTCCTCTCCTATTTTTATATACGCTGAGCACGATGCCATCTGGAATGAAATATCCTTTTGGGCAGTTGTCAGCTGTCACATCCAAGTCTCCTTCCAATATTTTGTGTTCCTCCAGCCTCCTCACTGATGGGATGGGGCAAGAAACAGGAAGGTCCTTTGACACTGTTTAAGCACTGCTCAGCAGTAACTAAAACATCTCCATGTCATCAACACTGTTATCAGCACAAAGCCAAAGCATTGTCCCACATCACCTACAATAAAGAAAATTTAACTCTACCCCCACAGAAACCTGCACAATCTCGATGGATTGTCTAGAATCCTCTCCTTCTCCATCCTCCTGCCTCATAAACCTTCACGGACTGATATTTGTGTGTTCCTAATAACATAAACTTCCCAGAATCTGAAGGTCAGGGAAAAACATGTCATCTTTAGAAGGACAGGCTGAAAACAATGAAAAGACTAGGCAAACTGACTCACAGGCTGAGAATATCAGTGTCTCACGGTCCTTTCCCTTTGGAAGAGAGAGATACAAAGATGAACAGTTCCTTCCTTAGTTGTTTTTACTGAACCAACATGTTCTTTGAACAACACTTTGGCAGAGATTACCTGTTTGGACTGCAAGTCTGATGATGATGGCCAGTAGCATATGAGTAAGGACAAATGGCAAGAACAGAACAAATATATCATCAAACATACCTGAGAATATTCTCAAAGCCTTCTGCAGTCAGCAGCCTGTTTCCTGAGAGAACCATAGAGCTTGCATTCTCCACATTTTATTTTATCACGTGCCTTTGTTCACAACACAATGTGATACAATCTCACATAGCTGGCATAGTCACTTCTGTGCAGCACACACTCCCCAGGCCACACTGCTTTGTCTTTCTATTGCTTCAGTCCCCTTAGCAGCAAGCTTTTGTGAAATGGCTTTTTTCTTACAGGTATAGCTATGGGTGGAAGAGCAGTGCTTAGAGCTGTGAGTGTTAATAATCATTCAGCCCCTTGCATAATCAGTTCATGTTTCAAAAACTTCTCTGTTGTGCTTGTTTTCGGCCATATATTGCATCTCTATATGGGTTCAAGACTGTGCAATAAGATTGTCTATTTCCATGGTTTGGCTCTCTGATGGACAGAAGTAAAGGCCTTAGAAGCAAATTTGCAAGGTGTGCTCCTATGTATGCCAAGTTCTGCCACATTCTCTTATAAACAGAGCTAAAGACAAATATACAGTAACTGTGGATTTCAGTACTTCATGGGCATTGCAGCACCCAGAATCACATCTTTTGCGGGGCCAGGCATCCTCCTGCTCATTGATTGCTACCTGTTCTGCAGCTACGCCTACTTCCACCTTTAATGTCATGCACAAATAAAGAACAGAAAACTAAAATACAGGAAGATACATCACACTTTAAAATACTTTATATTTTAAATAAAGCTATGTAATCCGCCATCTCCAGACATCTCAAATGCTGATGTCTATCAGCAATATTAAACATTAAAACATTGCTATTCCTATAAAAAAAACAAAAATCAAAAAAACCTCAAACCAAACCAAACCCTACAACAACAAAAAACCTTACCCAAAACAAACAAACAAACAAACAAACAAACAAACAAACAAGCACTAACAGGGGAGAAAAAAAAAAGGAAAAGCAGCTCAGTATTGTGGTGCAGTAATCAGCAATTTAATATTTTTTTATGTCAACAGTAGATCAGGAAGAAAAAAAGTCACGTAACATATGTACACCTCAGTTTTCCATTCTGTAAAATGTGACTTGAAAAACTGAGCACTACTAGAAAGTCAAATTAAAAGTTTAAGTAATTCATGCAGAGTAGTTTATGGATATTAATATAGAATAGGGAAACTGGGTGCCAGCACTACCTAATCTACACCGTCACTAATATTACATTACTGTTTTGTAGCACATTTAGTAGAACATCTCTATCACACTTAGTAGTATATAAATGCATAATAAAAGGAGAGTCCAAGCCTTTCCAGAGCTGTTGCCCACAGTTGTTTAGAGCAAGGAGTAAACAATGATGTTCCTTGATCCCCTCTGTCACCAGCTCTTGCTGGACTGGATGAGATACTTTCCTATGAAACCCCTTCTCTGCTCTTACTATAGATCTTGATATATTTTGCAGTTACTATAGTTATTCAAAAGATCAATTTTTAAGGTTACTGTGACCCAGTTATGATGGTAAAACATCCTCTCCTCTACTTACCGAGGGAATATGCTGAGAAGTCAATCTGCAGGATGCAAAGGTTTGATTTGAGTAAGAGCCTGCATGGGTGCCATTAGAAGCAGCTAAGGCAAAAATAAACTCCCTCTTCTCTGTATTCTGATATGGAAAAGTTTAGGAAAAGAGAATGATACAAGGAGAAAGCTATGATAAATTATCTTTAAGTTCACACTCTCACTCTGCATTCTACATAGCCCTCAGGAGCATAAGTTAATGTTCCAGTAAGATGAAAAAGAGAGAGAGTTCTGGGAGCTGGTGCCACCTATATACACACTGAATATCAATGTCATTTATTTCACCTGACATGCCTACACAAACACGTTAAACTTCTAGAAAATTAGCTTTTCATCTTACTCTAGAAAGCTGAATTTAAGCTTTGGAAGGAAACCACAGAGCAATTCTTTATTTGTTAGAAAACTGGCTGCTTTTTGAAATAGGACGTTTCTGAGAATAGATACATTGATTGAAGTTATTTTGGTCAGGGGACCAAAGGCTTTGGGTTTTGGCATGGGTTTTTTATTTATGTTTGTTCTTTAGGTTTCGCCGTAGCTTGTTTTCCATCCTTTTTTCCTTCCCCTCCCCCCACCCCCCACCCATGCTTTTCTTGGTTTGCTTTTGGTTTTGGTTTGAGGTTGGTTATTTTCCTTATTGTTGCACATAGGAGATGCTCCCCACTTTTTTCCTTTTGAAACTGAGGATCAGGATGAGCTAGTGCTGCTGTGACAGTGAAGTTCAATCTGGCTCTGCAGGCAGCACCAGACACTGGCTCTCCAATCCTGCCTTCCTTCATCCCATGGATGCCAGGACACTGCTAAAAGTAGCACTGAGGATTTGCAATATGGTGCTTAGGAGTCATGCTTGAACCACTGTTTCAGTGAGTAGGATCAGGTCCTTAATTCTTTTGGAATTGAACTCTGGTTTCCAGTTCACAAAAGCCAGCAAACAGTCAGTGCCTTGCATTCCTCACTAGCCTCGGTTGTGTGATTTACAAATGAAGCCTCTCAGCCTTAGTCTCAGTCGCCTGTGCCATCTCATCCCCATCTAGATAATATTTTTAAATCTAAGCACTTTTGTTCTCAGAAACAGGTGAGCTGCAAGAGAAAATCGCCGTTTTACAACCACCTTTCAAGTAATTGGAGAAATGTCTGTCAGTTAAGTTAATCCACCTCTCTCCCCCTCACACAAACACGTTGTATGAAAGTAAATTCTGCAATTAGTCACCTAAATCCTGTAATCGCACCTGTCACGCTTTGAATCCTGGCAGATGGTTCAGTCGTGCGGCCTGTGCCTGCCCCTCCAGCCCCCGGCGGGTGGCTGTCCCCGGCAGCAGTGGCCAGCAGGATGGGCCACGCTCCCAGGGCTGCCCTGCACCACGGCCTGTGCAGCAAGGGCGGATTTCTGGGCAGGGATAGAGATCTGCAGTGCAGGGACAGCCTCTTAAGGCTCCCCACAGCTGCTGCCAGGCACCGCTGGTTACGGTAAGGGAGCAGTTCTGCTTTTGAGAAACACGCAGTTCGGTCCCCAGATGGAAATTTTGTCCCAAGCTCCCATCGCCTAGGAACAGAAATAGGGATCAAAACCCTCTGTTAGGGACAGTTGTTAGTTGGTTGTTTTTTGGCACATGGTGGGATCGGGATGTGCAGCCTTCTGTAAAATCAGAGCAGACCTTTCCTGGACATGATGGAGGGCAGTTGATCTGCTGTCTGCCTTTGGACACGAAGCAGTTAATACCAAGTGTTCATAATTAGACTTCATATTACCTCTCAATTTAGGTGAACGAGGAGCATTCACACCTCTCTCAGTGCTATTATTTCAGCCTTGCTGGCTGGCAGACTCCACAAGACAGCAATGTATCCTTGTCAGAGGGACCAGCTGTCCCTGCTTAGGTGAAACAGTCCCTTTTTTGTCATTCTGTCCCATTAAAATAATTCATCAACTCTGATGCATTTTATTAGGGGCTAATGGTACGACCCTGTTTTCCCTTCAAATGTCCCTATTAATTACTTATACATATTGTTGTCTGTGTTATATGGTAAAATTATTGGGGACTTTTTCTTAGCTCTTGAAAATAGGGGGTAAAACATCTGAAAAAAATCTATGACAAATAACAACACTGTTTCTAAGAAAACCCTTTCTGGAGGTGGCAAATCACCACTGAATTATTTTGTCTCTCTAAATACATTGCAGTTAATTGCTTTTTGGGCAGATGTCTATCACCATCTTCCTCTGAATGGAGTCCAAACAATCCACTCATATATCACAGACCCTGTGTTGGGAGAACCCTGCCTCCATTTTTTTGGGCAGTAGTTAAAGAGACAGAAAAGGAAGGTTACAAAGCAGTAACTTAAAAAAACCCAAAACCTTGTAAGTTGAATACTGCATGTTGAAAATAATGAATATTTTAAGGCATAGAGTAAAGCTCTATAGGTAATGCCTAGAAGGGTCCATAACCATACCAAAGCAGATAACATGGAAGGCAAGACAGAATTTTCAGCTCACTGAAATATTTTTTTTTAAAAGTTAGTGAGCTTTTAAATATGAAGAGACAAATTCTTTACTGTGTTCATCTAGGTCTAGGAGAAATCCTCAAAAAAAGAAATCTCCACTTGTTGCTTTGAACACCACACAAGCTACAAGATTTGTACTTACCTCGTGCAAAGGGCCGTCAAAGCACAGGCTGGATCTGGCCCCTTAGATTAGAATGGCATCTTTAATTATTGTCATGAAAGGAATGGAATGCCTTAAAAGTCCATTTGATATATTCATAGGGTACATGTATCCCCCATATGTCAGACTGGTCAGAAAAGGCAGCATGAGCTTTTAGTCCTCATTACTAGACCTCCTATCCCTAATGTGGGGATGAATTAAATGAAAGTCAATGAAATCAATGTGAAGAAGTGTCATTGATAGATATTTACATTGCTCTCCTGTTACCACTCTGTCTTGTCCTGTAAAGTACAACCTGTGGGACATTTCCATTGCATCAGAAGTTTCAAGTGGATACACACTAAAAAGAGGAAACACAATGGATTCCCTAAACCAGCCAGCATTAGTCCCTGTTGGACAAGTACAGCAGCTCTCTGTCGGATTCCTGTTGGCAAAACTGGGGCTTCAAGCCACGTAAGGCTCACAAAGACTGAGCTTGCTTTTACTGAATACCAAGGTTTCCCTTAAACCATCTTTCCTCATAAGGCAGCACTTCCCTGCCTCCAGCAGAGAAGATGCCGGATGGGACAGACATGGCTGGGTTTGTAGCTGGTTTCCTCACATCCCATATGTTTCTCAGCAAGAGGGAAGAAGTGGCTCATTATTCAGAATATTGAATGATGCCCAGATTCAACAGTCAGTTCTTCATGAAAGGCTTTATTATCCCTGCTGCTAAGGGGGTTCAGCTTTAACCTAAGTCTTGCATTTCTTTCAAGAGGATCGTTCTCTCTGTAATTCTTTTAAATTCAAATGGGTGAGACCAGTCAGCTTGATAACAATAAAACAGTACATCTTCATCTATGAGAGGAGTCTGAAATTTACCTTTCACATGACCTCTTGTGCCTCTTATGAGTGTCTAATGCACAGAAACCGGTATGAAACTACACAACTAAGATGCAGGCTCAGGGAACAAGAGCCTGGTTTTCACTAAGAAGATAAACATTGACTGGGACTCAGACTAAAGGCATAGCAAAACTATCACAAGTGATACAAAATTATTGGTATTAGGCAAAAGAAGCTGAAAATTGAGATGGATTCACTTCCTAAAGTGAATCACACATGTACAGGCTGAGGAAAAGAATTTTTCCTGGTATATTTTCTGTTTGTCTCCAAGCCACTTCTTCTAAATTATACATGTGAAAGTGCACGTCTAGGTATGTAAGCATAGACACATGCAAACATATCATATATGACTTAGGTTTATTCTCCCTTACCACAGTTTTTGTTAATGATGAGTACAAACCATTCTCCTGTGCTTTAACACTCCCAAAATCCCAAAGGCCTTTAAAAGACCTGTATTTATACCAGGCACACTCCCCTTTCTCTCCATGAAACAAGAGAACTTTCCTCACTGCCTTCATGAAGAGGAAAACTTGACAATTTCCTTGAAGATACTCAACTCATACACAGCCTTGGCTATTCTAATTTTTAAATTTAATTTATTTCTTTACTAGGAAAGTAATACCACTGGGGGCCAGAGATTTTCTATGGTTTCAGTGAAATGCCATGGAGTCTTTAACTTCCACCTGAAAAGCCACCAAAGACAAAAAGAAAGGACCTTGGGTTTAATGTCTCATCTAAAGGATATTCTAATGTGTTGGCCTCATTATTCACACCAGAAAAGCCCTTTGTCATGGTCAGATGGCTTTAATGTGTTTCGTATGCTACATAAATTCAAACTTGATGGCTCATTTATTTGTTGGATTGCAGCGTTATTCAACCTAAATGAAGCCTTGGTATTTACTAATAGTTTGGGCTCTGGCTGCTGTTTACTTAAGCAAGCAGTGTCCACTGTCTCCTCTGTTGTCTGTATTAAGTTTGGACTCTACTAACTCAAAGAATATTATGGAGAGGGCAAAAAATTTGCAGAGAAAATAGCTTTTCATCTGGGGACAATTATTTATCTCAGCCTCGAAAGATTAGTATTTCAATATTGCAGTTTCTGACATCAATTTTCTCAGTGTCAGAAACAACTCAGACTTCATCTAAGCTTCAAAGTACCCCCATGAGGAAGTGAGTCATCATTATCAATATTTTGAAGAAGGGCAAATTGGAGGTAAGAGGAGGCTAGACTCCTTATTCTGTGTCAAGAGAAAGAGACTAAAATGCTTCCAGAATCTGAATCTGTCTTTTAATCTTAGGACCATATTTCCTTTTGTGATGTGACAATATTCTTTGATGAAGCTACATACAGCAATTATCAAACTATGTAGTCACACCACATCAGAAGTGTTCAGAACACAGAGATTCTCTTCTACTGTCTAAAAAATTACACTATAGGGCTATAATGAGGAACGATGTAACTGTGATTACATACAGCGTGCATGCTCTATTCTACCTTGTAGAGAGATTTACCTTTTGATGTGAAGTTTCTTAAAATCTAAATTTCATAGTGGAATTCTAGTTGAACTCTCCCAAAGCTGGTTTTAAAATCCTCTCCCAGCTGGATATTGTGAGAGCAATCATGACATTAACAATTACCCATTAAATCAAGAAAACCCCTAAGAATCCTTCTGTGCCATCTTAGATCCAGTCAAAACCATGAATAAATATCCATAGCCAAGACAAAAGATACTCATCCTTCCTGCAGAAACAGACAAGTGGATTTAAATAAACTGAATAGCCACACTCAGGGGAGACTTCATAGCTGTCTCACAGGAGGTTTAGGTTGAACATCAGGAAAAGGTTCTTCACCCTGAGGATGGTTGGGCACTAGAACAGGCTCGCCAGGGCAGTGGTCACAGCACCAAGTCTGACAGGGTTCCAGAAGCATTTGGACAATGCTTTCAGACACATGGTGGGATTCTTGGAGTGTCCTGTGCAGGGCCAGGAGTTGGACTTCAGCAATCCCTGTGACTTCCTTCCAACACAGTTTATTCTATGAGTCTATGAAAAGCTCAAACTGATGATGGGATTCAGAGTGGAACAGGATTATGACTAATTCACAGCTAGGAAATACAGAAATATAGTATAAACAGCAAATGTTCATTTATGCTATTAATTACAATTTCAAATTATATACATGGACATGAATTTTTCCTTTCCTTGTAGATTCAAGTGGGGAAGAACTCTATAACTAGAAAAAATAATTTTTCTGGCAGTGAACATAGGCATTCTTGGGCCAGTTCTCCCAGTCAAGTTTTTACTATGAAACAGCTGCTGCTTGCTGGATCTTCAGCCAGTTAATAATTTTCCACTCTACCAAATAACTTTTCGAGTGGTTTATTAAGTGATTAGGAGTCTGTTCATATAAATCAAGTGGACTTTATTATCACAGTAGCAGTAATTCAGCACTGTAGCAGAAGGAAAGGTGTACCTGGAACTACAATACAAATTCCTTACTCAATACTTTTCATTTTTCTCTTGGAATTGCAAACCACATTAGCTTTGACTCAAATCCTTGTTTTCCCTTTTCCCTCCCTGTACAGGGCTATGGTAGCATCCAGCCTTGCAGAAGTATTGGGTCTGGCTAATGGAGGTGAAGCTAATTTTCCCCAAAGTAGCTTGTATGGTGCTTTTGTTTGGATTTATGGCCAAAACACTGTTGATAACACAGAGATGTTTTAACCACTGCTCATCAGTGCTTACAACAGAGTTATCTTTTCTGCCTCATCCCACCCTACCAGCAAACAGAGGGTGGAGGTGCACAAGGAGCTTGGGGGACCCAGCCAGCACACCTGATCCCAACTGATCCAAGGGATATCCCATACCCTGTGGCATCATTCTCAGCAATAAACAGAGGGCCCAAAGCCTTTCCAAAGATGCTGTTGCAGGCAGTGATGGGCAATGGTCTGCTGGTGAGCAGTGACTGCTTTTTCATCTCAGGTTGTCTTTGCCCCTATTTCCCACCTCTGCTTAAACTGTCTTTATCTCATCCCATGGGTTTTCTTGCTTTTGCCCTTCCAATTATCTCTGCCCTCCTGTTGGAGGTGAGCAAATGGCTGCATGAGTATGAGCTTTCTACCAGGGTACACTCCACAGCAGGGTACAAGTTGTTATGCAAACTGTTCTTGGCTTTTGGAAATTTCCTGACTCACCTTCCTCTTGGAAGAAGAGTAGAAGTTTCCTCCTCTGTAGCTTTTGGGTGACCTCAGTTGGGCAAGTTCATTACTGTAAGAAAATAGAGTCTCCAGGGTCAGATTATTTATTTGTTCTTCATCAACATTCCTATGTGATTTCTTGCTTTATGCTCACTAGCTTGAATTATCCCCCCACTCACAAACACACCAGTTTTTGTCATCATAATCTCATGCCTTAGGAGCAAAAAGTTTGCTTAAGATCATGGTGTCATATACTAGGAATATGCAAGTTAAAAAAAACTACAAAAAGCATTAGATGTTTTCACTGTATTTGAAACTAACATTGAAGTACACACCTTGTATATGGATTTTATTTTGTTGCCTATAACATGTACCAGCAGTGGAAAGGAATTCTGAAGTGAACAAGTCATTGGGATGTTGGAGATTGTATGGTGAGATACCTCTGCCATGACCCTTACACTTTTTCCAGTGAAACCATTATACATCATTTGCACTGATCCAGCTTTACACATCATGAACACGACCCGTCCTTGGCGTGGTAAGAGACCTGGGCCTTGCCACAGTGCAGCTCTGTGTCTGCTTCAGGATCAGATGTTTCATAACAAGCACAGCAGAGCTTCCAGTAGAATTACTCAGGCGTACTCCTGTTAACAAAATTTGGTAATCCTCTAAAACATCCACTCCATATCTGGATTCTACCACGTCCTACATAACCTTATAATCCTCAAATTTAATAACTTCTGCAGGTTTGGGGAATAAAGTCTTGCAAGTGACAACACAGATGGCAACTTCTGGGAAGGAGACCTGGAAGCTGAAGATGGAAGGAAGGTTTGTAACAAAATCAAGGGACAAAGAAAATGGATTTTTACCCTTTTTTTCCCCCTGCATCTATTAGAACCTTTTCTGATGCATTCAGAGGATCTCCTTCCCTTCAAGAAGGTGACAGGGAAATATTTCTATGTTTCTATTCCTTTTTTTGCAGGCATGCTAATACTGAGAGTAGCAACAACAACCAATCCAAAGATTTCTTCATGTGTCCTGGAAAACAGCTGGTTATCCTATTTAACTGGAACTGAAAGACTCCACATTCATAAAACACCCCAGCAGGAGCCTTATTTTGTACAAATGTGTGCAAACTTCAGGGGGGGAATCTGCACCAGTGTACCTCATTATATCTAATGGAATACTATTAGGGACTCCCTGCCCTATGAGTTGAAAGCCTTTCTGTAAGCAGGTGGCATTCTCAGTCTTGCCTATTAATGCAGACATCAGAGCTGATAAAGACAGAGGGCCTTTATGTGTTTGCCTCCTATCTATCCACTGTTTTTCTAGAGCCATACATCCAGTTTCAGAGATGCTTGAATCCTTTGTGCTGCTGGGCTGGAACTAGTGAGATTCTCCTGGCTGGAAATCAGAACCCACAGAACCATGCTTCACCTCTATGGAGATCCTTAAACCTGGCACCACTTGGGGAGGTCTTTGTTCCACTCCACAGTTAGAAGAAAAAAACACAACCCAACAATACGAAGAGCATCTTCAGGTAGAAGTGACTAGTCCTACATGCTTTTACTCAGAATGGCCCCTGACTTTAATCTTTTATTTATTTGTGAATTAGTCTTCCCAGGGGAGGAATTCAGGTGCAAGTATTTACCTCAGACAAAAGCTTCAGAGTTTTCAAAATATTTGTGTTAACATTCTCAAGGTGAGTAATTTAGCAATTCAAATCTTTTTATGTAATTTTCCTAAAAATGGCTCACTCATACTGTGGCCCATTTGAGAGTACAAAACAATCTTAATGACTTCCACTAAAACGTCAAAATGATTTTAAACAAGGCAAAAACAGGTTGTATTCTTAATCCTGAACATCTGATCTCCAAAACCATTTGCCATGGGAGAATTTAAACATGTGCACAAGCTTACAAAAGCTGCACAAAACTAAGAGGTGTTAGGGTCAGATGAGGGCTGGAACCTCTGAAATTTCAGAGTGTAAAAAGGATTTAGGAGTCTGTGTTTTCACTGAGAGAACAAAATTGCATACAATGAACACACATTGTTAAACTTCATCAGTCTCTCAGGGTTTGTTATTCTTACAAAAGTCAACCACTGGGATAAATATGGCTAAAAAAGTGGGGAGCCACTTTTACATAAAAGCTATTTTTACTCTGTAAAAGGTTGCATTTTTCAAATTATATAATTTCTGCTGTTCTGAAAGATACAAATTCAAAGGTTTTACAACAAACTGCTTTGAAAATTACTCAGAGGCTCAGGTCCTGAACTACACACAATTTTCAATGGAGGTGGGTATCCAACATAGATAATCCATACCTTTTTTATTATTTTATTCTATAGTAGCATACCACACCATCTGAGGTGAATTAACTGCTCTGAGAAAGCCTCCAGGAGTTCAAGGGTTCTCCTGCCCCTTGCTGTGTTCAAGGATGAGGATCCTCCCCGATGCTGCTGAGTGTTACTCCAGCAAGAGCCCAGGGCTGTCTCCATCCAGGGAACACCCCAGCCTCCACACACAGAGCTCTGGGCTCTCACCAGAGCAGGAGCTGCTCCTGATGTTAAAGCCAGGTGGGCTTTTGTCCTCCTGGAACACACTTGCCCTCAGCTTCTGCTGAGCTCTAGTGCAAAGCAGAGCCCACAGTGCCTGCAGGTGCCACCAAAGATTTAAGGCTAATGGGGTCTCTGATATGAGGCATGGGACCACCAAGGTCCCCCTGAATTTCCAAATAAAGCAGCAAGGTATTTCACTTTATTTAGTGACTTGACAAACACCTATGATTCTACATTTAAATGCAAACTTAAGAATGAGTTTCATTTTCCTGGTTTTGACAAGATGTGCCTTCATTATTGGCAATTGTAATGAAGTGGTGGGACATGGGTGAACTGGGAGACTTTCACAAACAGGTGCTGCTTGCAAGAAATAAGAGGGTCAGAAATGGGAACTTCTGGAAATTTATTTAGTCTATCTAGCATGAATTAACCTAATCCTTGTTTCTATTGGCTCTTTTGGCAGAAGGCAGAAAGCAATGTGTGGGGTTGTGCACTTAAATGGTGGCTTTTTGTTAGTTTTTGTATGTTTAAGGTTTCAGCCACCACTTATTTGCCTCTTAAAGAGGCAAACTTCTTGCATTCACCTGAAAGGGAATGGAGAGAGTGTCAGAAAGAGAAATGCATAAAAGACATCAGGAACTTTTTATTTCCTTTCCACAGCAGAATAATCAGTCTTGCATACAGAGAAGAAATAGGTGATTATCTGAACAAACATTGCTCAATATCTTAGCTACTATCTCACATGACATTCTTAGACAGAAGCTGGGGAAAATAGCAGTCTTGACAACACTCTTATAAAGCAGGTATGGAGATGGCAGGAAATCTGTACCAGTTTGGAAACCAGTCAGTTCCCAACAGGGAGAGCAACCCGCCTTGGGTGCAGAAGTTTGCCTATTCAGCTTTATTCAGCCCTTTCTTTAATGACGTGAATGACAGAACAAGAAGTAAACTGCTCAAATTCACAGCTGACACCAGTCTGGAGGAGCTGTAAATACACTGTGAGGAAGGATTAGAATTCAAAATGTTCGTGACAAGCTGGAGAAATAAGAGGTGGGGAAAATAAAAATAAGGGAGGTAAGTCTATTAAGACAGTTGTAAAATCCCATAAATGGCAGAAATAGCAACTACTGAAATATAAAATGGAAATAATTGCATAAGCAGCAGTTCTGCAGGAGAAGGTCAGGCAAAGATCACATTATGATGTAGAAAATAATATAGTCTGCATAACAAGCATGGTGGTAGTTCTTGTCTGGCATGGTGGCAATGTTTGTCTGGCACACTGGAGTGTTTGTGACTTCTCTTCCAGGAAAAGGTGCACAGTCCATAGGAAAAGGTGATCTACTTAATACAGGAGCCTACAAAATTTAGAAGGGAAAGCTTGAAAGAATTGGAAATGTTTAGCTGAAAGATGGAAGAACCCTTGGTACAGAATTAAACTCTCGAGTCTGAGTGAGGCTGTTGCAAAGAAGAGAATAATCTGTCCCCCATGTCTGTCGTGGGTACAATCAAAACTGTGGTTCTGATCTGCAGTGAGAACCAGGCTGCAGAGATGGAAACCTTTAAGAGAAAGGACAGTCAAGCCACAGCTGATGGCAGATTCTTCAGCAATGATGAGCTTTAAAAACAGGATAGAGAAGCCTAAGTCTTGATTGACTAAGTCTTGATTGGTAAGGTTTGATGTCTCCAAATCCTTTTCAGACCATAGCACAGATACAAACCAAGGGGTAATGACACACACAAACAGGCAGGGTGTGGCCTGTTATCAATGGCTGTGTCTTTTTTGTACTCTAAAGTTAGAAATATCTGAAAATCATGCTCAGTTAATCTGTGATGATCATTAGACTACTGAGACAGCTGCTATTAAGTGTCATAAAAAGAGAAATTTATTTGTATTCAGTTACCTGTAGGTAACCATTGCTCATGGTCCAGCGTTCCTATGACTCCCGAGCTGCAAGTTGAAGCTAGGCACAGAGCTGAACTTGTACAAATATGCACAATGTGTGCAATGTGAACTTTGAAATTAAAAAAACCCAAGATATTTCCATTTGTGGCCATTGGACACTGAGCTTGAAAAAAGTCTTGTGTTTATTTCTCATCTCATCTCAAGCAGCAAACCCCTCATCAGATTAATGCTACAAAAAGGAAAAGATAAACATTTTATAAAAGATCAGGGAATAAATGCAAACACAAATAATAACCTAAATTATCAAATAGCTGGGCTCTATCCCTACATTTTACATTACATATTTATATTTTATATTCACATGTGAAGATGAAATTTTGTTAAATTAGGTTGACAGACTTAGAATGAGTTTCTGAATGCAGCTTGTTCTGAAAGCTTACTTAGAGATCGTCTCTCTCTTACTCTTATAAAATGATTTCTTCACAAGCTATTAAATAGGAAGAATTTAAAGAATTTTTCAAATTGGCTGACACAGAGTAGTTAGACAGTTGCATGAGCTTCTATTTGCAAGAGAAATTATTCCCCAGAGAGAACAGTGCTATTTCCCTTTTGTTTATTTATTTGAGTTTTGTTATGGATAATGCCCTGAAAAGCTGGAAATGTTTATAGCTCGTTTGTAAAAATATTATAAATGGATGCTTATCACAGGCAGTAAATATTTTTATTTCTTTAAATAGAAACACCAAGTCAAGGAACAGGATTAAACAGGAAGAATAAGTCATGACCAGCAACAGATTTTCCATTTGGTACAGCAAAATTTTTCTTTTCTTTTTTTTTTTTTTTTCTCCATAGGAATTGCAAACCAATTGCTCCATCATAATTCCTATGGGATGTGGTGCTGCCCACATAGCCCTGTCTTCCCCAGACAGGTGAGAAGGCCCAGCCCAGGGCAGAGCTTCCCCTCGGAAGCACCAGAGCTCCACGAGAGGTTTCACACATGTTGGACAACACAACGGGCAGTGAACAGCCAAAGCCATGGCGCCTTCACAGCCATCCTGACAGCACTGCTGCTGTCCTTGTCCTGCCCTCCCTGGCTGCACTGCTGCTCTCTCCTTGTCCTGCCCTCCCTGGCTGCACTGCTGCTCTCTCCTTGTCCTGCCCTCCCTGGCTGCACTGCTGCTCTCTCCTTGTCCTGCTCTCCCTGGCTGCACTGCTGCTCTCTCCTTGTCCTGCTCTCCCTGGCTGCACTGCTGCTGTCCTTGTCCTGCTCTCCCTGGCTGCACTGCTGCTCTCTCCATCTCCTGCCCTCCCTGGCTGCACTGCTGCTCTCTCCTTGTCCTGCCCTCCCTGCCCACACAGCAGTAGTGCTGCAGGTGCAAGCCAACACTGCCGGCTTTGGCTGCAGCCCCCCCGTGCAGGTACCGGGATGTGCCAGATGTCACACGGGGCTGGGGGCACACATCCTGCAGGATTCCTCTCCCAGCTCAACACGTGGAAGTTTTGCTGCCTTGCAGTCGCTAAATCCAGACACCAACAAGTGCTGCACACTTCTGTGCACTGTTCTCCCCATTTTGTTTAACTCTGTGCCGGACAAACCAAACAACATTAAGCAAAACAGCAGAGTCATGCAGTAGGAATGGTGTCATTGCAAAACAAGCCCACCAACAAACCAACCAACCCTGCAGGTGACAGCATGAACTGGGAGCTTGTGAGCAGAGCCTGGTATAAAGCTCACTGTAAAACAAAATTCTTCCTATGAGGTCTAGAGAGCATTGCAGAAGTTGTCGTGACTAGTCTGTCTTGTATAGCCCAGGAAATTTCAGGACATTGCTTGAAACTCAGGATACAAAAGATCTTGTATAACTGGAACAAAGGCAGAGGTCTATTTTTTCAGAGCAGTGATTGTAACACAAGTGCATGGTCAGGTCACTGTGGGCTGTCTTCCCAGTAACTGCTGTCTGCTTTAAAGGCTGTCAAGCCCATTATTCGCACCTCTTTGTAACCAGAAAATTAAAACACAGGCAGTGGGTAACAACAGACTTTAATGATACACCTGTTTAGTACTTAGTGACCATCTTTCAGACTCAAAATGAATGCCAAAACACCCTGGCAGTTGCATTCCTTGTAGTTATCAGCCCCTCTCTTTTTTAAAATACATCTTTCTGACAGCGGCCCACAGCTACTATTTCCTTTTCATTCTCTGAAGTGCAGAGCACTACAAATACATAATTTCACTTTGCTGCAGTCCTTTCTGGCCCTTTGACCATCTCCTTTACACCTTCTGCATTTTTGCTTGCTCCCCTCCCTCATGTGCAGTACATCAAAAAAGAACAGCAAGTAGGTTTTTCCAGGGACAGAATCCCAGCTGGCGTAGACAGCACAAATACCACTGAAGTCAGAAACATTGCTGCATTTAAGCCAGCTAAAATTCTGTCCCTAGTACATATTTCAAAATGCCTTATAATTCAATTAAAGCTTTACAATTCATTTTTTGGAGTACTGACTGCTGGCTCAGGAATTTCCCTGTAAAAGTATTAAACTCAATTGCAGTTCACTACTTTGTGACTCAAAAAGTAAACAATGAATGATGCTCCTTCCTTCCATCTGTTGTGACCCCTTAAAAACAGTTTATGCTGCTAAGAAGCAATTTTTCCACTAGTACCTAGACTGGATGTTTGTTTCCTGTATTTTACAAACTTAAACTTTGCATTTGGCAAGTCTTAGGTAAACATTTTCTGTGTCTATTTATAAAACTTGCAAATGTTTTAAGCCCAGGCAGTTTCATAGTATTACTACACTGCAAGTATGGCTTTTCCCAGCTCAGAGACTGCCAGTGAATGAAGTTGGGAAGCGCTGCAAAGGAGGTGGCATTAGGCCTGGGAAGATGGACAATCCTGGCGCTGGACTTCTCTGAGAGTTCAGCTCCCACTGAACACTGCATGGTGCCCAGAACAGTGATCTGAAAAACTTGTAAATACCCTGAAGAAATACCAGTTGTCCTGTTTCACAGATTGGGAACTGAAGACCAGAGCTAAAGTAACACATTCAATATACCAATATTCAAAAATGAAGTTAGTTAATTCTGTATTTCCCTGGTTAATGAACCGAGTAGATGACATTCCTTTAGCTTTACCCTCCCTCGTACATAAAGAAAAAATACTGTCTCTCTCACATAACTGAGCATCTTGGATCTGATGTAGTATATGATACTGGTAAGATTAACACACACAGATTTTACCATTGCAGAAGCTGACAGTCCCATTCCTTACCTAGCTGGCAGAAGACGTGAACTGGGAAAAGGGATTTTCTTTGCAATTTTCTTGCATTGAGAATTGTTCCAGAGTAAAAGAGCTACTCTTTTCTCTCCACAGAAATCTCACCCTGTTAAATTGATCTTCTGACAGACAAACCCACATTTCACCTACATCAGTGGGAAATGCTGTGGGCAAGGCAATGCCCCTGAGATCATTTCTTAGTTCATGGGATGATGAAACACATGTGAAGTCTCCATGCTCCAGCCAGCTTCTGAGCAATCTCTGTGCACCTCAGTCTGATGTTGCACTGTCTCAGTAGTGCTTACTTCTCTCTTAGGAAAGAAATCACTGCTGGGGGGGGTGGGGGGGGCAGGTTGCAGTGNGGAGCAGATATTTTGGCAAGCAAAGCAGCAGAGCAGATGCTAACTAACCCTAAAACTTCAGAGGCATCACTGACATGTACCTCAACAATTACAGTTTTAACTGTTTCTAAATCCACAAAAACTTTTGTATACATCCTCATGGAATAGGTTATGTTGCTCAACCACCAGTTTCCATTTTGATTAATTTAGAAATAAAAATGCCAACTAGCTCCAGACAACCAGCACACAAGTGCCCAATTGTGCCTTAATAAAGGTCCTTCCTCTCCCCTCCCTGCCTGCTGAAGTTGACTCATTTTACATGAGTGCATGAAGTCACCAAAAGGCAGATTAATGTCAAAGTTTGGGGTTTTTTTGAAATGCCGGTGAGGACCGAGAGCAAGACTAACAAGCTCACCAGAAAAGGATTAAGTATTCGCCCTGCCCATAACAAAAATGCCTAGAACTTTCTCCCCCCCTTCCTTCTTCCCTCCGTCCCCGCCTCCCTCCCCTCCCACAGTTCTCCCGCCTCCCCTGAGCCAGCGTTACCTAATTTCTACACAAACACGCAGTTTGCATAAGCATCACCTTCAAGCACCTCTGGCCTTCTGTCCGATCACATCTTGGTTTAGGGGAGCAGAGGCGAAGAGCTACTACTGAGGGGTTCTGCAAGGTAATCAACTTGTTGGATTTTTATGTTTTGTTTGTAATGCCTAACTAGTGGTTAAGTAGTAGATGGACCAAGAAAAAGACTCCTGGCAAACTGTCTTGCTGGAATTTGTTGAAGTAGAAAAGCCTACTTTTCTACAATACAAAAATAGAAACTCAGAAATAGATTTTAAAACATTTTGGCTTGCTTGCTTCCTGCATGGAAACAGAGGTAGTTTTTGAGATCAAGATCTAGTTTAAAATATATAATCACTAGAATTTCTTTTAGTCATGGGTGCCAGTTGTATGTGTTTAAATACACATATGCATTCTGATGGAGTTTCAGTTCATCACATTAGACAGGTTTAGCAAGCAGCAGTCCCCTGGGACCGTGTTCCAGATGTTTCACTCAGCTCCCCACCGGCTGTGTGTGTCTTTCTCTCCAGCCACTCTCCAGCCACATCGCTGCAAAACGCCCTGAATTCTTCCTGTATCTTTTGCAGGCTTGAAATTGCCAAAATGTTTCTGATTATTTCTCTGGTCACCGGGCTCACCCTGTCTGCCTCTGGTGTCATGACAGACAAGGAAACTGACCCACGCCAGGAGTCATTGCATGAAATACAGAAACAAGTGAACGACCTCTGGCAGAATTTGCTCTACCCAGTAACGCGTGGTAACGATACTGATGGGATGATTTATGCCACTTGTGAAATGAAGCCCAGCTCCAAAATAGATGCTGACAAGCCACAAGTGACTGGACAAGTCTTATTCAGGCAGTGTTACTCATATGGAAGACTGGAAGCCATTTTTTATTTGGATGGGTTTCCATTGGATAACAATCAATCTAGCAGAGCTATACACATCCACGAGCTGGGAGACCTCAGCAATGGCTGTGACTCTACAGGGGGGCACTATAACCCTTTCAGAGTGAATCACCCTCGTCACCCAGGAGATTTTGGCAACTTTCTTCCTAAAGAAGGCAAAATCAGAAAATACAAAACAAACCTCTTTGCCACAGTCTTTGGCCCATATTCCATCATGGGCAGATCTGTTGTGATCCATGAGCAGGAAGACGACATGGGCAAGGGAAATAATAAGGCCAGTTTGGAAAATGGAAATGCTGGGAAACGTCTGGCTTGCTGTGTGATTGGGATAAGCAACAAGAACTTGTGGGAAGAGAAACTGCCTGAGGTTACGGACAAGAAGAAGAGAGGGCTCAAAAGAATGTACAGTCAGGCTTAGGGGAAGTCCAAAATGCCAGCTACAGCCTGGGCAGAACAAAGTAATTCAGGCTGTGCTGTTGCCCACTAAGATACATATGGCTAAAGGATTCCCATTTGCTTGCTCCTCTATGAAATGCATATCACTTTTGCAGAGCTTCCTTTATGTAAACCCATCAATAAAACCAGCATCAACTCAACACTGTGAGTGTTTTCTTGAAGGAAAAAGATTCCTTTTATGCAGTTTGGGAGTTGAATGCATGTAAGCAAGACTGCAGATGGATAGGGTACACGGGCTAAAGAATCTGTGCCCTGCAAAGGTCTTTCAAGGGATTGTCAGATACTAAAGGAGAAAAGCAAGAATGTGCCTCTCATTAGACACTATTCTGTAGCTGGGTGCCAACTTGAAAAGCAGAAAGGTCTCTATGCTGTTAACAGCGTTGGGTGTTGTGTTGCAAGACCTTGGTAGTGGACTTCCCCTAGAAGCAAGGGATAGTACAGAAATTTCTGTGTTGGATCCATTATGTTATTCTACTTGTATCCATCTCTAGTCTGTGTCTGTTAGTACCAAAGTTATATACAAAAGTTAAAATGCTGCTTAGACAATGATGATAATGTTAGCAGATCAGAGAGAAATATTTTCAAAGCAAAAAAATACTGAGTGTGTCACTTCATACAAAATTGTAGAAACAAAGTCAGTTTGGTCTGGGAGAAGTGACAGTAAAAAGATTTAAGGAAGATAATTTTCAGACTTACAACTCTCACTTAATAAGGCTTTACTTTTTAAATTGAACAGAACTCAGAATATTAAAACACCACTGATGGCTATCATTCATCTAATACTTAGAAGTGAAAAGGAAACATGCAGGTAGAACAAGTATATCAGGAAATGTTTTTATTAAAGATGACAAAATTTATTAATAGAGTTTAACCACGTTGTGCTGTTAATCCAGGCAGCAACAAAAGACTGGTTTGCAAATAAATTAAACTGCATAATTTAGAAAGCAAACTACAAAACAGAAGCTTGTAAACAAAATGCTATCTTTTAGAAATGTAGCAGATTTTCAGCTTAATCTCAGTTAAGATTTTGAAATACATTCCTGAGCTCATAAGGATTAAAGAAATTCTACTGTCTTTATTATACAAATTCCCATATGCTTAAAAATAGTCTCACTTAGAAAAGAAGCAGCATTCTAAAAGATGCTTCTTAATCTGTCATTTTCACACACTTATTTTACAAAGTCAGTGAACATTATTTTTCCAATACCCACATCATCATACTTTCAAATGAAATCCTTCTCACAGATAATGCATGACTTCACCTTTAGGTATGACAACCTCCTTAAAATCAGTTTGTGAAATGCAGCTTCTCTATACTCCTGCCACAAAATCCCCATCCCAGTTTACTTCCCCAAAGCGCAACACCAAAAAGGCTTACATGTCTGGTTGTGATTTCTGCACTTCTAAAGTAGTAGAAAAAGGGAACACAGGTCTTAAAAAACCAAACAAAACAAAATCACCCCTCCAAATCTATGGCAGAGTCCACAAAAACCCACTAGTTTAATTTATTGGGAAAAAATCATTTTTGTATTAGCACAATATTAACTAAAGCAATATCTGAAGAAGATACTGACAAGAATATTTAATTACTTATCACCTAGTGCAGCAATGTCTTATAACAAGTCTTCTTGCTTTGAAGGCTTGTGTTCCTAGGGGAAAGCTAAAAATGTAGCTAGAACACATTTACTAGAAGAGAAAGGAGAGGGCCAGTATTGCAGCAGTGGCATCACACTGGAAATGAGGTTTTCAGACATTTATGTATTTAACTGGAATTTAGAGATTGCAAGGATTTAAAAATGGCATCCGAGAGAATGGTGTGAGGACAATTACCAAGATGCCCTAATTGTTGGGTTGTACATCAGTATGCTCTCACAGAAAAGACATACTGAAAAGAATCAGCAAATGAAGCACTAAAAAGCTGTTGATCCAGGACTGTTTCAACCTTACACCAAGCTCTTCATTAACTGATAGCATTAGCTGGGACTGTAAATGGACTGTGAGCAAAATGCTCATTCTCACATCTCTGCATCAGAAAAGACACAGGAGAAGGAAATAGCAAAAGACCCTCAATATTTCTGAGATCAACACATGAAATCTTGACCTTTTTATTTGCTTGCCTCAGTTCTGACTGCAATGATATTTAGCTCTGTGCAGGATCAGTCTGTGAAAGAATACATCTCAAACAAAATGCTGCTTCATGTGACATTCAGGCATTAGAGGAAAACCTGCACATTCTCCTGGAGATTTTAGTTTCTACAGCTATTTTTCTTCTGACTGTCACAAAAATGACTCAGTAATGCAGTCAGTTACAATTACTGGGAACAGCTTAACACTCTTTCAAACACTTAAACTCTTGGGTTTTTTACAGGTAATGAGGAATTTTAATGGTGAGCAAGGTAACAAAAACTTTTTACTGCTTCATGTCCCTAATAGCTTAACTATTTATATAACTTTTGTTCCTAAGGATTGCTGCTTAACATCAGTGGAATGTTACAATGTCCAATTACCCTTAAAGACAAAGTACACATATTTGAGGAGCACTGTAAGTATGGCTTTATATCCTGCAGACACACACTGAAAGGGTTACACAAATGCACCTGGCTAGGGAAAACACATGAGAACAGAGACAAGCCACATTTTTCACCTTCTGACTATCACTCCTTATATTTATATGTAATAATTTATATACAGCCTTTCTTCTGCTGAATACAAACTCTTCATGGGCTCTGACACCTTGATTATGGCAGCACCTGCTAGCTCATCTTACACATACAGAAGAGTTTGTCAGTACTGCTAATATAAACTCTCTTTATTCAGTAGCTGACAAGTGGGCTGTAAAAACTTGCAGCTGGCAGTTATTTGTCAAAGAAGTACCCAATCTGGGAGGGATTTTCCTTTTTATTAGTAGTATTTATTAAATTTGCTTTCATTTTCTCTGGTTTCAAGTTCTGGGAGTGAGAAATGAACATTTACAGACAATTAGGTCCCAAGCCAGCAGAAAAATTGCCTTGATGGCTGCTGGCCCATAGAAGCTCCACAGCTGCAGAGACTATTCCTTATGCTACAAACAGGAGAGGGAAGACCTGCCTCCCCTTCCTCAACAGCTGCTAACTTCAACCTTAAGTATTCCCTCGTTGCTGCCTTCCTAGAAGCAGAGTGGCATAGCTCCAGCATCAGGACCAAACTAGGGAATGACACAGCAGCTCCCTTTTCCCCCAGTTATTATAGGAATGTTTTTCTATGACTAAACCTCTTCAAGAGAAGAAGTTTAAAAAAGTGGCAACAATGTAAATAATCCTTCTATCATACCATAGTCTGGTGAAATGAGGAGGAAAGAAAGGGTTATCCTTCATTCCAAGTAATAAGAAAGTAAAAAAGACAAAATTCCTTTAGAAAGGAGAGCACAGATAGAGTAGGCTGAAACCTATCACCCACTTACTAAGCCCAAGGGCCCCTTCCAGCTTCTGTAAGTAGAGGAATGCAATTCCAGAAAGTGACAGCCAAGTAGCTGGACAGGACATTCTCCTCTTGCTGTTTTCTTTGCTGTTTTTCACAGTAAGACTTCTGGCTTCTCTGATGATGTTTTCTTCAGAGCTTCATTAAACTGGGCTCTCAGTAGCTGGTGAAATAACTTGCTTCATTTTCATGAGATGAACTGGGAGAGGAAAGGAAAAATTTTGTACAGTAGACAAAATACAAAGGCATAAAGGTTTGTAATGAGAGAACTATATGCATGCAGGGATGGTTTTCAGAAACTTCCTGTAAGGGAATGGTGATCTTATTCTAAGTATGTACTGCCAGTCACCATATGTAAAGAGAGACAGAACACAGTCTGAGAAAGAAGCAAAAGCTTGCAGCCTTAAAATGCTTCTCAAGTTATCACTCCAAAGTTTTCATCCTGGAGAGACATTTCTCAACATTAAAATACAGTCCAGCACTAGGACCATACATGTTTCAGGAGCCTAGTGATAACAAGATAAATCATTATCACTGGCCTCTTTACTACACTAATGTAAATTACATCAATCTATATAGAAACTTCAAATGATTACAAAAAACCAACATGACTAAACCTCAGCACTAATTCTTTCCCTTAGGTGGTTTACAGTTTTGGTACACTACAGCTAGAACTAACAGAAAAACATCTTCTTTAAAGAATTACTAACAGTTCAGTATAAAATAATCAACCCTACAGCACACTATTTTACTGATCATATCTGCAGCAGCACAGACACTGCACAAGGATTACAGTGAGATGCTTGAGGGCCTGGATTTCATACCTCAAGCCAAACTGTTATCCAAATATTCACGGTTTTCAGCAGCATCAGATGGTTTCTTGTTTTCATATTCAGAGAGCTCCTCAAAGCTGTTATTTGTGTCTGCAGTTTTAACACTGAGCCCTCCATGCCTTCCAGCGTCCTCAGAACACACCACATCCATGGTGCTGCTATTTTGATCCTCTCTTTCATTTGGAATTTCACAATCTCTCGCCAAGGTTTTGTCATTGTCTTTCAGGGCCTCAGTTTCACCTGTTCGTTCATTCTCAGAGTTTGAGGGATCTGTGGGGTCAGATGGATCAGGGCTGGAAAGTGGGAATTCTGCTTCTGATGAATCATTAAGCTCTGCTTCAACTCCCACGTTCTGCTCCCCCACAGGAGCGCCTCCTCTTTTCCCTTCCAGTTCTGCAACTGTCAGTTTAATTATCTGAGTTCCAAGCTTGTTTATGTCTTCTTCCTCAGAAGGTAGCTGGGGTAATGAAGGGTAAAAATGTTTATTTTGGATTCTGTTATTTAAGTTTGTTCCCTCTGGAGCCAGAGACTCACTTGCAACAGCATAAGTTTGATCACACTCTCCCTTCTGTTCTGCTGAAAGAGAAATGAAACAGCAAGATACCTGAGTCAGTTGGAGGCATTTGTTATATATCTGATCTGGAGAATATTACTACCAGTGCTGGACCACA